>LR812530.1:19414919-19467419 GCA_903798195.1 Danio kyathit | reverse complement strand
TCAAATGGTTTGAGTTGCCTTAACTTATTGGGTTTTACAGTACTCAGTTGATTTGAGTTCTCTTCATTTATTGGGTTTTACTGTGCTTAAATTGCTTCGTTTACTCAAATGGATTAAGTTCACAGTACTCATTAGGATTAGTTTATGAACTTAAATGGTTTGTTGCAATCAGTTTCCTCAAATGGTTTGAGTTAAGCCTGGTTTATACTTCTGCGTCAAGTGATCGGCGCAAGCCTCGTGCGTAGCATTTATACTTTTGCGCGCTGTTTCTGTTTTTCTGCAATACATGTTTATGTTCTTCTGTGTCGAGTTTCTTCGCTGGTGTTTTGTTTCTTCTGAACACTTCCTTAATGTACAAGTGGCTCAAATTTGCTCATTTTGAGGAGGGAATCGGCGGACATGCAACAACTTTAATCATAAGGTAAACACAAAACAACAATCTCCATCCGGAGCTCCTTCACGGGACTCCACACTTGTAAAGGCTCTCACCTCCGCCCACACTCGTCAGCGATACCAAGCCGACCAATCACTGAGCTTGCGATACGCGTATGAGTTACATTTTTTGAGAGGTGCGCGTCAACGACGCCGACAGCCACGGCGAGGGGCTGTGCGTCCACGCATAGGCTGCGCCGTAGCATACGCGTGCGCTTGACGCAGAAGTATAAATCGGCCTTTATCCTAACGTTTTAGGTTTTACAGTGTAGTTATGTAGTCAGTAATGTTTACTGAATACTCTTTAGTAACCTTTGCCATCATATTGATCTAAACTGTTATATAGATGGAGCGAAAAAGGGATTAGTTCACCCAAAAATGAAAATTCTGTCATCATACTCACCCTTTACTTGTTTTAAACCATTCTGAGTTTCTCTCTTCTGTTGAACATAGAAGACATTTTGAAGAAATCTGAAAACCTGTAACCATCGACTTCCATAGTGTGAAAAATTTAAACTATGGATGTTAATGGTTACAGGTTTTCAGCTTTCTTCAAAATATCATCTTCTGTGTTCAACAGGAGAAAGTTTTGGAACCACTTTAGGCTGAGCAAATATTGAGTTTATTTAAAATTTTTGGGTGAACTATCCCTGCAGGCACAGGACGTCAACATGACGTCATATTGACGTTTTACCCCAATGTCGTGGGGACGTTGGATTTTGTTTGGGAATGAAAATCGGGTTGACGTCAGAATGCAAGGTCAACGTCCGTCCTAAAATCAACCTAAAATCAACCAAATATCAATGTCTAATCATGTTACACCTTGACGTTGTGTGGACGTTACCACTATGACATCTATCAGATGTTGGATTTTGGTCAACACAACCTCAAATCAACCAAACATCAACTTCATTTGACGTCGTTATTGGACATCAAAATAACGTTGTCCTTAGACGCTGGCTAGACATTGAATTTTGGTCACCTGACGTCATGATCTAAATCTAACGTCTTATGATGTTGTGTGCCTGCTGGGATCCCTTTAAATGAGAACATACAAGGTAAAGTGCTATATAAACATTGCTGAAGCACTTGTATTAATACTGTGGATTCATTTTTATCTGTTTAAATTGTAGTTTTAAGCTGCACAACTATTTTCATTTCATTTCAAATATTTAGTAAAGAAGGCTAGTAAACGCAAGGCTAGTCGGCGTCAAGGCACAGAGTCTAAGGGCGTACTCACACTACGCTATCCGAACCGTGCCCAGGCCCGTTTCCCGGATCGTTTGAGAAGTGTGAGTGCTCTGAATCGGGCTCAGGCACGGTACACTTGGCCGTCCCTGGCCCGGTTGGAAGAGGCGTGCCAGAGCGCGGTTCACTTGGGCTTTGGCGCGGTACGCTTGTGTGTGAGTGCAAAACGCGCCCGAGCCCGAAACTGAAAGCGAGACGTGACTTTTAAGGGACTGTTTGATATGGATTAATTAATCATTCGTACTGTCGTAGTTTATTAAAGACGCAAACCCCTCACTGCACGACAGCTGCACCTTCAGCAAACCTCCTAATTCCTGCAGCACGAGGACTTTATGATTGTTTATGAGCGTCAAAAGTGGCTGATCTGTTCGGCAAAATGTTAGACTGCGTGTCACCGCATATTAAACAACATAATTAAAGAAATCACTCTGTGCTGAGCGAGAGCGCTTCTGAACAGCGCGTCATCGATGACGAAAGCGTGCCCAGGCCCGAATGTAATGTGAGTGCGGGCCGTCGGGGGAGATGGGAGGGGGGGACAAGCTTGCTTTGGCCCGATTCAAGGCAACTGTACATAGTGTGAGTACGACCTAAACCTTGAACTGAAGAGATAATCACCTTTATTTTTTTTTAAAATGGAAATGCTACAGTAAATCTCCCACATTACTAAATCTTTAGCTAAACAAAAATATCTAAAACACTGCAGTCCACTTATTTTGGTACTTAAAAATAGCTTGAATGATTCAATGGATCATCATTTTTAAACAAATAACTAACATCGCACTTTTGAAAGAATTTCTAGTTGAAACAACTGATTGAACGGTTCAATTCTATTCATATAGTCTGTCGCCACTGGCTTGCTTGGTTTGGGACTGGTGGAGCTGTGCATTGATAGATTTGCTCTTCAGTGTTTGGACTTTCAGCAGTGAAATTTAAACCACACTGAACTGAACTTCAACTCTTAAAACTAGACTCACAAGTTTCAATATACTAGAATGCCTATGTTAAGCTGCTTTGACACAATCTACATTGTAAAAGCGCTATAGAAATAAAGATGAATTCATTCATTTATTTTCTTTTTGGTTTAGTCCCTTTATTAATCTGGGGTCGCCACAGCGGAATGAACCACCATAAAGATAAATTGAATATAGAATTCAAGAACTATAAAAATGGAAATGTTTGTAGGAGAAAATGGTGTTTTTTACATGTCAGCTGCTATCCCTGGGATCATACACAACCAAAGTGTCATTTAGAATTAATTTTGTATATGTGTTTGACTAACAATAAAATATGTGGCAGAAAATGAATATATACTGTAAGGTTTATAATAACAATCAAATTGTATATTGATAAACAGCCCGTGCTAACCTTGATCTTCATGGTGCTGGGGGCCAAAGCAGTGATCTCCTTCTGCATCCTGTCTGCAATGCCCGGGTACATGGTGGTACCACCAGACAACACATTGTTGGCGTACAGATCCTTACGGATGTCAATGTCGCATTTCATGATGCTGTTGTAGGTGGTTTCATGAATGCCAGCAGATTCCATTCCTAACAAGAAATAAAGAGTTAATGTCTAAAAACAGATTACTCTGTAATTTTTTTATATCTGTTTTCATAACCATGTTTTTATTGTACATCAGAGAGTTCATTTACAAAAAAAAAGATTTATGAAAAAGAATAAAAATTGTGTTATTTGTTTTTGCAAATGAACTCTTCAAATGCATCAAGCATTTATATTAGTGCTGTCAAATGATTAATCACGATTAACCAAATTCCAAAATAAAAGTTTGGATTGTCATAATGTATGTATAATGTGTATAAATATGGTGTATCTTCATTCATTCCTTCGTCTTAGTTCCTTTATTTATCAGGGGTCACCACAGCGGATTGAACTGCCAACTTATCCAGCATATGTTTTACACAGTGGATGCCCTTTCAGCCACATATATATATATACACATAAAATATATAAAAATACAAAAAATACATTCATAAAATTACAATACTACATGCTTTTGTTTTGGATGCGATTAATCGTGATGAATCTTTAGACAGCTTATATCAAGGTGCACTGAATTGATTGCTATAAAAGAGGCGAGAGATCACCGATGAAGGACGGCTGGAACAGCGTCTCAGGACAGCGGAACCTCTCATTGCCGATGGTGATGACCTGTCCATCGGGAAGCTCGTAGCTCTTCTCCAGGGAGGAGGAAGAGGCAGCAGTGGCCATCTCATTCTCAAAGTCCAGAGCCACATAGCACAACTTCTCCTTGATGTCACGGACAATTTCTCTTTCAGCTGTAGGTGAGACACAAGAGTCATTCAGAAAATTAATCAAACTATTTATTGATTTCACTTACAAATTCATTATTTTATTTTTTATTTTTTAATTATACTACTTGTAATATATGTTTTATTTTTCTTATCACATTGGCAATATTTTTTGGTATAACAAATCCCACAAATGTATACTCACTCACTATACTGTTGAATAATCCAGATTACATACAGTTGAAGTCAGAATTATTAGCCCCCTGAATTATTAGCCCCCCTTTTTATTTTTTCCCCCAATTTCTGTTTAACGGAGAGCAGATTTTTTCAACACATTTCTAAACATAATAGTTTTAATAACTCATTTCTAATAACTGATTTATTTTATCTTTGCCATGATGACAGTAAATAATATTTGACTAGTTATTTTTCAAGACACTTCTATACAGCTTAAAGTGACATTTAAAGGCTTAACTGGGTTAATTAGGTTAACTAGGCAGGTTAGGGTAATTAGGCAAGTTATTGTATAATGATGGTTTGTTCTGTAGACTATTGAAAATAAAAATCTTACAGGGGCTAATAATTTTGACCTTAAAATGGTTTTAAAAAATTAAAAACTGCTTTTATTCTAGCCGAAATAAAACAAATAAGGCTTTCTCCAGAAGAAAAAATATTATCAGACATACTGTGAAAATGTCCTTGCGCTGTTAAACATAATTTGGGAAATATTTAAAAAAGAAAAAAAATTCAAAGGGGGGCTAATAATTCTGACTTCAGCTGTATGCATATACTGTACATACTGTATGTGTCCAAACCCACCAGTGGTGACGAATGAGTAGCCTCGTTCAGTTAGGATCTTCATGAGGTAGTCAGTGAGATCACGGCCGGCCAAGTCCAAACGCATAATGGCATGTGGAAGAGCGTAGCCCTCATAAATGGGTACATTATGGGTGACACCATCACCAGAGTCCAGCACAATGCCTGTTCGAGAAGAGAAAAGCGCTTGTTAATGTGCAGCTTTGAAGGCAAGCGTGGGCTGTGACCTGTTTGACAGGAGATCTGACCTGTTGTACGTCCAGAAGCATAGAGAGACAGCACTGCTTGAATAGCTACATACATGGCTGGAACATTGAAGGTCTCAAACATGATCTAAAAAGTCAGAACAGCACTGTTAATGAACACAGCCAACAATCAAACAATAGTTTTCAAGAGTTCACACTTAGCTGATGATTGATTATAAAGCGAGTTTGGCACGCTGTCTTGGCAGAGAGCCCTGAGCTCATGAGATCCTCGAGCCCTGGGCTCCCTCTCGTTTGCAGGGTGAGAAGGGAGCTCAGGTAGGTCTCGAGAACTCCCCCGCTTGTTAATAGTGAATTATTAATAACTATAATTAATAATTACAAATAACTAGGGAGAGCAATATTGCTGATTAATCACATTTATGGTGTCAATTTTTTTGGTCAATTTCTTACCTGCTTAGTCCCTTTATTAATACTGGGTCGCCACCAATTTACTTGTTACTTTTTTTTTTTTTTTGGCCTGTGGGAGGAAACCAGAGAGCCCAGGGAAAACCCACGCAAACATGGGGTGAACATGTAAACTCCACACAGAAATGTCAACTTGGCCAGGTAAAGACTTGAACCAGTGACATTCTTGCTGTAAGGCAATGGTGCTAACCACTGGGTCTCCGTGCTGCCTTGTTAAGGAAAGGGGAGGATAGGGGAGAAAAACGAAGATGGCTTATATAAGATACTCTGGTTATTTATAGCGATTTAGGAATCATCTGATTGGTGGATCACGCATTAGCTAATGTGGGACCGTCCGCAGTCAATCATAAGCACGTGCTCCTCTCAAAATTAGTTTATAAATAAACTTCACTTAAGATTTATTAAACGACAACCTGAAATAAATCGTCCAGATACTTGGTCCAGAGACTTTGTAATACAATTTCAAGGTCAAAAAGCACACATACAATATGAGCCAATGTTTTTTAATGGGTAGTTTAAAACGATTTGCAAGTTGAATCATGTCATAACTTCTGCTAATTTTCTTATAGCAAAATAAAATATTGATAATAGCTTTAAGATTTTTTCCATGCAAAGACATCATACTTCTATTTTCTATTCTTTAAAACTGTTCTTTTAAACTTCATATTTAATAATCTTGAAAAAAATGATAATCTGTTTTTGATGTTGATACACACACTGTAATATTCATTCATTCATTTTCGTTATGCTTAATCCCTTATTTGAAGTTGCCATGGTGGAATGAACCACCAACTATTCCAGCATATGTGTTTTATGCAGCGGATGCCTTTCACACACACACTATGGCCAATTTTGTTTACCCAATTCACTTTTACCCCATGTCTTTGGACTTCAGCACCCAGAGGAAACCCATGCAAACTCTGGGACAACACACAAACTCCACACAGAAATGCCAACTAGCCCAGCTGAGACTCAAGCAAGCGCTGTTCTGGCTGTGAGACGACCGTGCTAACCAGTAAGCCATCATGCCACCTACTGTAACACTAAAAACCCAAATAAAGGCTGCTAAAAAATCAGCTTTGCAGTGACAGAAATAAATTATTTACATTATTTAACATCATTACTGGCAGAGGTACTGTAAACACAAACATTAGAACAGAAACAAGCATGATGATTTAGATTGGAAATGACAGAATTACCACAGATTTGTTGTCCTAACATCAGTCAGTGGTGTGTAAAGTAATGAAAGTTACAAATACTCCGAATACTGTAACGGAGTAGTAATTCATTCATTCATTCATTCATTTTCTTTTCGGCTTAGTCCCTTTATTAATCAGGGGTCGCCACAGGAGAATGAACCGCCAACTTATCCAGCATATGTTTTAGGCAGCGGATGCCCTTCCAGCCACAACCCAACACTGGGAAACACCCATACACACTCCTTCACACACATACACTACAGCCAATTGTCTACAGCATGTCTTTGGACTGTGGGGAAAACCGGAGCACCCGGAGGAAACCCACGCGAACACGGGGAGAACATGCAAACTCTACACAGAAATTCCAACTGACCCAGCAGGGGCTCGAAACAGTGACCTTCTTGCTGCAAGGCGATCGTGCTACCCACTGCGCCACAGAGATGTCCTGAGTAGTAATTTTATTAAACATTTTTAATGTGTACTTATACTTTCCTTGTGGTGTTTTTACTCCTGTAGTCACTACTTTATACTGTATGCTTATTTTTTCTTGTCTACTGTGATTGGCCAAGTACAATAATCAGACCTGTGATTCTCATCCAATCAAATCATGTATAGAGAAATAAAATTGCATCAGACAAGATTGACCCTCAGACACGGACGCTTTATAAATGTAGCATGTACAGTGTGGAAGCATTCAATTTGTCCAAGAAAATGCTAAATTGTTACACGCAACAACCGGGAGACTGTTTAGACTGCATGTCACTGATGAGAAGATAAAGATAACTACTGTATTATTACTGAAATTGTACATGAACAAATTGCTTCTATTCTATCAATGCTGTCTGAGCTGGTTTGGACACTTGTAGCTTGTTAGTCAGGGTTCAAAGTGCAAAACCTAAGGATTAACATACTGTAACTGCAATACTTTTGTCCCTCAGGTTATACAGTTTTTTACATGCAAATGCAACAATTTGCTTTCATTTGGCTCATTATTCACTCACATTTATCTCAGGTTTAAAATGTATAGTCCTCGAATGACAAAACATCTAACTTACACAAAATTGTTAAGGGCTGCTTTTCACTCATGCCATGAGTAGTATTTAAAACAAAACTCTACTTGCACTACATTTTTACAAGTAATGACACCTTTCTTGAGTATAAACTTTCAGTTTTCTTTCCACCATTGCTTAAAATTTGAGGAATGGGAATGTATAGGGCTATATTATATATAAAATATAATATATAGGTCTTTATTAGAATATTTGATTTCAGATTAAATTTATATTACATGACTTTTGTATTTTGTTGACGTTTATATATTGCACATACAGGCATACCTCAAACATGTATAATATAATGGTTGTGATATGATACAAATAATAATGTATAATTTATTAGCAAACTTATTAAAGTTTTTTCGAAGGCCTTAACCACTATGGCTCATCTATCTGTGTGCATTTCATGCATTATTTAGCACTGACACATGATATGCGGTAGTGAAATTCCACAAAGTAAAGTGCTGCAGGTGTTTTGTGATACCCGTGTAGGCGTATCTCAAAGCTTGATCTCAACAACGTGATTGTTTAAAGTGAAATCTGCATGTTTTCTCTACACGTGTTTCTCATTCATAAGAATTCAGCTCTAACCTGTTGTCTTTGGGCTTTAAAAAATGTTCTTTGTAGTATTCAAACGTTATTTTAGTATTTAATTTGAAAACATAATAGCTGCTTGCCATCTAACTGTATTAAAACGATAGCTTTTAATTCTTTATTTTTTAGGAACACGAATCATGAAAAACTTTGAGAGAATCAGTTTAGTTTCTTTTTAAAGAGATAACTAATCTCTCAATATTCTGAATATGTTACTAAACAAAGTAATGTAGGTGCTGCATTTTATTTTAAACATATATTGAATTAACTTGAATGAAGTAGTTGTATTATAAAGTAGAGTACAAACTATCCAATGAATCATTGTTTTTGAACAAATTTGCTGAAAAATAACTCACTTAACTAATTTCACTTATTAATTACTGAAAGCATTTTTGGACGAAACTACTGTACATGGTGTAATGCTTTAGTTTATACCAGGGGCGATTTTAGGATTTTCATTTTAGGGGGGCTCAGCTCCTTATAAAGTAAAAATAAATAAAATAAATAATAATAATATTAATAATAATAATATTATATATATATATATATATATATATATACAGGGAGTGCAGAATTATTAGGCAAATGAGTATTTTGACCACATCATCCTGTTTATGCATGTTGTCTTACTCCAAGCTGTATAGGCTCGAAAGCCTACTACCAATTAAGCATATTAGGTGATGTGCATCTCTGTGATAAGAAGGGGTGTGGTCTAATGACATCAACACCCTATATCAGGTGTGCATAATTATTAGGCAACTTCCTTTCCTTTGGCAAAATGGGTCAAAAGAAGGACTTGACAGGCTCCGAAAAGTCAAAAATAGTGAGATATCTTGCAGAGGGATGCAGCACTCTTAAAACTGCCAAGCTTCTGAAGCGTGATCATCGAACAATCAAGCGTTTCATTCAAAATAGTCAACAGGGTCGCAAGCGTGTGGAAAAACCAAGGCGCAAAATAAACTGAGAACTGAACCATGAACTGAGAAAAGTCAAGCGTGCAGCTGCCAAGATGCCACTTGCCACCAGTTTTGCCATATTTCAGAGCTGCAACATCACTGGAGTGCCCAAAAGCACAAGGTATGCAATACTCAGAGACATGGCCAAGGTAAGAAAGGCTGAAAAACGACCACCACTGAACAAGACACACAAGCTGAAACGTCAAGACTGGGCCAAGAAATATCTCAAGACTGATTTTTCTAAGGTTTTATGGACTGATGAAATGAGAGTGAGTCTTGATGGGCAGTGAGCTCCAGTCCGACTCAGACGCCAGCAAGGTGGAGGTGGAGTACTGGTTTGGGCTGGTATCATCAAAGATGAGCTGTGGGGCCTTTTCGGGTTGAGGATGGAGTCAAGCTCAACTCCCAGTCCTACTGCCAGTTTCTGGAAGACACCTTCAAGCAGTTGTACAAGAATAAGTCTGCATCCTTCAAGAAAAACATGATTTTCATGCAGGACAATGCTCCATCACACGCGTCCAAGTACTCCACAGCGTGGCTGGCAAGAAAGGGTCTAAAAGAAGAAAAACTAATGAAATGGCATCCTTGTTCACCTGATCTGAACCCCATAGAGAACCTGTGGTCCATCATCAAATGTGAGATTTACAAGGAGGGAAAACAGTACACCTCTCTGAACAGTGTCTGGGAGGCTGTGGTTGCTGCTGCACGCAATGTTGATGGTGAACAGATCAAAACACTGACAGAATCCATGGATGGCAGGCTTTTGAGTGTCCTTGCAAAGAAAGGTGGCTATATTGGTCACTGATTTGTTTTTGTTTTGTTTTTGAATGTCAGAAATGTATATTTGTGAATGTTGAGATGTTATATTGGTTTCACTGGTGAAAATAAATAATTGAAATGGGTATATATTTGTTTTTTGTTAAGTTGCCTAATAATTATGCACAGTAATAGTCACCTGCACACACAGATATCCTCCTAAAATAGCTCAAACTAAAAACAAAAGACTACTTCCAAAAATATTCAGCTTTGATATTAATGAGTTTTTGGGTTCATTGAGAACATGGTTGTTGTTCAATAATAAAATGAATCCTCAAAAATACAACTTGTCTAATAATTCTGCACTCCCTGTATATCATTATCATTATGACTTATTTTGTGGTATGAGATTTTTGTCATATCGTCCAACCCTACTGTTAATACCTAGTTAAGTTAATACTTAGAGAATTAGTGTAGTTCATGTAGTTATAAGATATCTTATATTCTACAAAATGTGTAAAAGGCACCATAAAAATAAATGTGTACCCATCATTGGGTTTCTCAGTGACACCTCTAACCTGGGTCATCTTCTCCCTGTTGGCTTTGGGATTAAGTGGGGCTTCTGTCAACAGAGTGGGGTGTTCCTCTGGAGCCACACGGAGCTCGTTGTAGAAAGAGTGATGCCAGATCTGTTGAACATAAACAATGGACAACAATGAACAAACTTCTATCGCATCAAATGCACTATTAAGAAAATAGATGGGCAAATGAACCATTTTGTGTGGAGATTGAAAGCTGATTCTCATAATTACAGTATGACAAACATCACATTCATTTTCCGATTAATACCATCTGCTGTGTGCATGTGTTAAAATATGACCCCATGTGGTATGAAATGAATGACATTGGAATATTTTCAAAGTATGAGTCAGAGTTATTTGGAAAAGTGTGAAAATTATATTACATGCTGCCTATTGTTTGTAATATGGAAATACTGTGGAAAGATCTCAGAAAATAAATTTGAGCCTAAATCATGATAAGCTGCGTTTACCAAAATAAGATATTTTTAGCGGACTGTTTAGTCCTGTGTGCTTATTTGCAGTAATCTTGTTTAGGTTTGTTTCTGTTGGCTTGCTTGATAGGATCTGCTTACTTTTTCCATGTCGTCCCAGTTTGTGATGATTCCGTGCTCGATGGGGTACTTGAGAGTCAGGATTCCCCTCTTGCTTTGCGCCTCATCACCAACGTAACTATCTTTCTGCCCCATTCCAACCATCACTCCCTAAGGGGAAAAAAAGTGAAACCGTAGACGGCCCAACAAAAATAAGTGAGTGACTTCCAGCTAACTCTGTCTTGATCTCTTACATTCTTGAACGTAGCCAGTCTGGGCTGGAGTCCAACTTTCCACAAAGTGTTTGGATTCAGTTCAATAATAAAAAGTAAAATGCAGGACATGACATGAATGTTCGCAGTAGCCCAGTTTTAAGTGAATTTGCACATTAAGCTATAGCTAACAAGATATAGAAGCTAAATCTATTCAGTCACAAAGTACTATTGTTTTAATGTGTCTACTTTCAATCAAGTGAAAAATTCAGGCAAGGAATACAGTGAATATATATAGTCAGAATTATTAGCCCCCCCTGTTTATTTTTTCCTCAATTTCTGTTTAACGCAGAAAAGATTTTCTCAACACATTTCAAAACAGAATATTTTTAATAAGTCATTTTTAATAACTGATTTATTTGATCATTGTCATGATGACAGTACATATTATTTTACTAGATATTTTTCAAGACAATTCACTTTGACCTTAAAATGGTTTTATTAAAAATTAAACTGCTTTTATTCTAGCCGAAATAAAACAAATAATAATAAATAAGGCTTTCTAAAAAAAAATTAGGGGGGCTAATAACTCTGACTTCAACTGTATGTATGTATGTATGTATGTGTGTGCGTGTGCGTATATATATATATATATATATATATATATATATATATATATATATATATATATATATATATATATATATATATATATATATATTAGGGATGTCTAAATCCGATCACGCAGTTTCAGGGTTACCTCCCGATCCTGACTCGAACATATAGGAACATATAAATATATATATTTTTCATTATGTACTGCTGACCCACCAATGTTGAGGGTGTTGCGGTTTAGGGTTGAAACACCCAATGATCGTTGGATACCGCCTGATGACATCAACTCTTCCTGCCTAAGGCTACATTCGCCAAAAGTGAATGAATGAGAAACATCTTTGGATGTAATAGTAATTATTTTACACATCACTTTGTTGCAGAGACTATTGGCTAAATGCCAGCAAAGTAGAACACGGAAAGCGCGAGGTGAATTAAATAAAAAATAAGAAACATCCTTCTTTATTAACGGAACTGTAACAGAACTGGTTTTGGAAGCTACTCAAAATCAAATGACTCAGACTCAAGGACAAAAAAAAATCCTAATTGGGACATCCCTAATATATAGTAGTTATAAGTACTCATACTTTACATATACTTATACTATAATAATAATATAGATTTACTGTATTCTTGATCTATTGTGTCTTCTACCCAATAAAATAGTTACTCATTTGTCTGAAAAAAACAAAGAAACTTTTTTTAAAACATTAAATGGACACACCAATTTCTTTCAGAAATAGACTTACTTTACTAGTGACCACGTGTTGGGTTTTACCATTTTTGTATCCATTCAGCCGATCTCCAGATCTGGCAGGAGCGATTTTAGTTTAGCTCAGCATAGCATAAATCATTGAATCACACTAGGCCATTAGCATCTCACTCAAAAAAAAATGTTAAATAACAAGTTTTGATAATTATTCGATTGGCATTAAAAATGGTAAAATTCAAATGTTTAACTCCAGTTGACCTATAAAATGAGCCTATTTCCAAAAGAGTAAAGTGCTAACAGAAGACAACAGAGACGATTAAATAATATTTTGTCTCCAAATTCATTTAAATAAAAAATAGACTTTTTGTTTTTTAATGAAATGCACAAGCACACACATTCTCTTGCCACACACTTGAATGCAATCATACACACATATCCCTCCCTTAAGCTTTTTGTCTGCACTTTTATGTGACATAATAGACCCTTTTCACATTTCCGGGTTTCTCAGCAGCAGAAGTCATCATAGTTAGATAAACTTAGAGCGCAGTAAATGGGAGAGTACAACAAATAATTTTATTACAATCCTATTAGCTGAAATAATAAAAGAAAAATGCCACGATGGTGTTATAAAGACTTTCCGAAAATGGGAAAAAAACAGTGTGAGACTGATGATGGCAGCTAGAGGAGAGAATCACGTCAAATTTACTCCCCATAGACACTGCATTAGAAACACCTCGCATAAGCGGTAATTATTTTTTTTTGTAATTTGACGCAAAGATGATATAATACAAACATAAATGCATATGAATGTTCATACTTTTTAAAAAAATCTAAATATTAACAACTTTCAAGGATTTAGGATTAAGATGACCGTTAAACCTGTCATAACACTCTTGTGAAAAGGGTTCATAAATAAATGGAAGTACTGGAAACATTACAGGAAGCAATAACATATCAAATCTGAAGACTATTTAATATTTGTTTAATAAAACTATTCACCTCTAAATCCTACCATAATTTAAACTGAAAAAAAAAAATATAAGACAGAATAAAGGCCCAATATATAAGCACAATGAGTTATAACTATAGTGCTCAGCATAAAGGAGTGCACCCCATTTTGAAAATTAATATTTTTATCCATTTCTCAGTGAATATAGGTAATATATTTTGATGCATTTGAACAAAACAGATTTATTAAACAGATGTATTTATCAAAATTATATTTTATTCACTAAACATCTTTAGAAATAGAAAGATTATACATTTAAACTCATGCGAAATATTGCAAAAATATATATATAAACTGCAAAATTTCAACAAATTTTTTTTTTTTTTTGCTCTCGATTTTTGCTATTTTTTAAAATCGTATTTCATATTTTTCCCTAACATATAAATTTGAGCTATAAATTTTTGGACCATATTGTAAGTTATTTTGTTAGATTAGCTCCAGATTTGGCATTAGTACTGATTAATCTAATGGTATATTATATATAAATATAATATTTTAACACATCCTATGGAAAATATGAATTGAAATGAAAGATTTGTGAGAGGTGTACTTATATATGCTGAGCACACTATGGCAGATGAGTTTTCTGTCAAAAAATTAAAAATAGATTTTCCTACTTCTGTTTTATTTTGTTTGTTTTGTTATTTTATTTTTGTACTCTCTTATCCATCTGCCATTTTGAATTTATTATTCAAATGCTCAAATGATCAACGGATATACAAGTTTATAATGATACTACTTACAGTTGAAGTCAGAATTATTAGCCCCCATTTGGATTTTTTTTTTTTTTAATATTTCCCAAATGATGACAGAGCAAGGAAATTTTTACAGTATGTCAGATAATATTTTTTCTTCTGGAGAAAGTCTTTTGTTTTATTTTGGCTAGAATAAAAGCAGTTTTTAATTTTTTAAAAAACATTTTAAGGTCAAAATGATTAGCCCCTATAATTTATTTTGATAGTCTACAGAACCGTCGTTATACAATAACTTGCCTAATTACCCTAACCTGCCTAGTTAACCTAATTAACCTAGTTAAGCCTTTAAATGTCACTTTAAGCTGTTTAGAAGTGTCTAGAAAAATATCTAGTAAAATATTATTTACTGTCATCATGGCAAAGATAAAATAAATCAGTTATTAGAAATGAGTTATTATAACTATTATGTTTAGAAATGTGTTGAAAAAATCTTCTCTCCGGTAAACAGAAATTGGGGAAAAAAATAAAGAGGGGGGCTAATAATTCAGGGGGTTTAATAATTCAACTGCATATGATTGAAAATGTTGTCCAAATATCTGTCCCCTTTAGGGTTAAAAGTACTCTTATGATGGACTGCAGTGCTTATTGCTCCCTTACAGTACAGTAGGTGGTTCACCTGATGTCTGGGACGTCCCACTATGGAAGGGAAAACCGCTCTGGGAGCATCATCCCCGGCGAAGCCTGCCTTACACAGTCCTGATCCATTGTCACACACCAGGGCAGTGCTTTCTTCGTCGTCACACATTTTCAGCTCGGATATCCTTTCTTACTCCAACAGGAGACAATCACTGCAAATAAAATCATCATTGCTTATATATTTGGAGTTATAATAGTCCATGACAATCATGTGTGTTAATGTATTGTTCATTTCAGGACACCTTGCTCCCAGGGGTGAGCTAAATCCTATTCTGGAGACATTTCATTCAAACTGGAAAAATAGTTCTTTAAAAGTTTTCTGTTTTCAGTCATCGGAGTCAGACGTCAGAGCGGAAACAACCATATATGTGTGTGGGAGTTTTGTGTGATAAGACAAAGTATTGACCGCACCCATTAAACTATGAATAGGAATTATAGGAATTCAAGCTGTTCCTGCTATGTCCATTCATAAACTAATTGATGCCTATCTTTCATTTTCCTGGTAAACATTAAGGAAGAAGTTTTAATTACATATGTCAACTTTGCTTTGACATTATTCACATTTAATAATTCAAACTTTTGTATAATAAAAGATACTATACATAAAACATGCATCATTTTAGAGCAAAGTATAAATCAAAAAGATGAGTAGTCCCATTTGTGTATCTACACCAAATTAAATGTACAGAAATGAAGTTTCAAATAACTGAAAATGGCAATTAGGGGTGAAAATATGTTCATTGTTATAATATGGAACAAAGTATTTGTGTAAAACAACATGCTTATTTTGACAAACATTAACTCTTAAGCTCTACCAAACGGTTGACCATGCTTTAACTGTTTTAAATAATGACTGTTAAAGTAGTTTGAAGAATGACTGCTTTAAATAATGGTTTACACACACAGCATTGTTGGTTAAAGAAAATCAAACATAATCCTGTTGCACTACTACACTTGATTTTGGTATTATTGTAAAAAAAACAACAACAAGAAAACATGTTAAATAAGAATCTGAAATATTTTTGGGATATACTTCAAAAAATACAGGTGATTTAGTACAGATTTTTCATAGTATTTGTATTAATTCCAGTACATTTGCCATAAACTGACATATCAACCATTTACAGTTGCAATCAGAATTATTGAACCCCATTTGATTTTTTTTTTCTTTTTTAAATATTTCCCAAATGATGTTTAACAGAGCAAGGAAATTTTCACAGTATGTCTTACAATATTTTTTCTTCTGGAGAAAGTCTTATTTGTTTTATTTCTGCTATAATAAAAGCAGTTTTTAATTTTTTTAAAACCCATTTTAAGGTCAAAATTATTAGCCCCTTTAAGCTATATATTTTTTCAATAGTCTACAGAACAAACCATCATTATACAATAGCTTGAATAATTACCCTAACCTGTTTAGTTAACCTAATTAACCTAGTTAAGCCTTTAAATGTCACTTTAAGCTGTATTGAAGTGTCTTGAAAAATATCTAGTAAAATATTATTTACTGTCATCATGGCAAAGATAAAATAAATCAGTTATTAGAGATGAGTTATTAAAACTATTATGTTTAGAAATGTGTTGAAAAAATTTTCTCTCCGTTAAACAGAAATTGGGGAAAAAATAAACAGGGGGGCTAATAAATCAGGGGGTTGAATAATTCTGATTGCAACTGTATTATAGGTTAATATTTTAGAAACTATGGGATGTATTCAAAAAAATGCATTGAGTGTGTTAACTAGCGACATTAGGAGTTAAGAAATGCAATCCAAATATTTGTTTTCTTGGTGGGGTTGTTAAAGAGTTAATATATAAATAAAACCATTTATCGCTAAAGAATTGGCAAAACATTATGCAATGAGGGAAACCCATAATGGATTCATTTGGATTAATTTGTTAATTAATTTTCTACACTGTGATCGATAAATGTAAAGTGTATAAAAAGTCTTTTAAAATTTCATTTTGTTCTAAATATGTTATATATATTAAAAAGTTATATAGTGATTATAAAAATACCAATACATTACAAAGAAAAATGTACTTTTATATATGTACACACATTTCCTAAAGACCCTTACTGAAAGCACCATGGGAAAACTTCCTAATTTGGAAATGATGGGGAAGCATGTCTGTCTTTGGTCTCTCCCTCGCTCAGTCTCTCTCTGCCTAATAGTTTATAAAAAAAGAGAGTGGGTGAGGAAAAGAGGGGATGGGTCAGTGGTCCAGAAGAACCATATTTAGTCATAAACCTAACAAATCAGACAGGCTTCAGCAGCCATTCAGAACCACTCTTTAAAAAAAAAACACTCACACCCTCAGAGATTTTACTATACAATCACAATAAAGATACTAAAATATGGATGCTTTAGACACAACCATGCAGAATAGTTCTTCAAAACTGTACAGTAAGTGTTTCTTTAAAGAAAAGGAAGATAGGAAGAAAATGTATCTTCCATAAGGCGTATCTCTAGGAAAACCAATCCTCACAATCATATTTACAGAAATGTAGATCAAATCTTTCTCAGAAAACACTCTAACCAGCCAAAATATCTTAAAGCCAGCTTACACCTGTGCAAAAAAACAACACTTCTCTGACCCGTTACACAGCGAGTTTCAAGAGTGATCAGATAAAGCTTGCAAAGTAGAAAGAGAAGGAGATGGAGGTGAGAGAAGCTGTGTGGCACTTACCCTGACAGTGCTGGGCCGGGGGGGTATTTAGCCACTTGGTGATGGTGTACACCTCACTGGTTTGTGGTGTACTTATGTAGTTTCCATCTCTGCTCACCACACCCTCTCACATCCCAAACAAGGAGCCTGGGCTGCACTCGGATCGGTAGCCTCGCTCCACTAAAGCCTTATAGGGATGACTGGGAGAAAACACTCCAATCCGGGCAGCACCAGGGCGGCCTCTTGCCTCCTCACTCAGGGCATTCCAATGGGCCTTTTCCTTTTTTCTCCTCAGAAATTGTGGGGACCTCACTATGCACGAGCATAAACACAGGGCTGGGCCTGATCTGCTACACGGACGCTCACCATGGCCCACACCTGAGAAAGAATGGCATAAAGACATTTTGGTCACTTAAGTACATAGGTCACATAAGTTTAAAAGACTAAGTGCAAACTACCAAGCTTTACTGTAAAAATTAAGTTAAGTTTACCAAATTAAACAAGTTTATATTACTCTACACTAGGCATGGGCCGGTATAAGATTCTGACAGTATGATAATCTTGGACAAATATATCACAGTATTGTGATAACTTCGCTAAAATATATTCTTTTTAAATGTCTGGGTAAAAAACAAAAACTTTTTCCCCTTTGAAAACAATATCCATTTTACTTTTTTGAAAGATTTATAATATTTTGGAGCAGTAAACATGTCAGGCTAAATAATTAAAATGAAAAACACAAAAACAAAGATTTCTTTACAATTTAAAATGGCATCTTTGGATATTTTTTCTGCTGAAGATACTGTTGTCCTTAAAAAAAATAAAAAAAAAACACATACACATACCTTTGGAACAGAAAATTTTGCAGGTTTTAGAGCCCTGACTTTCCAAACTGCGGTATACCTTGAAAACGGTTATCCTCCCATGCCTACTTTACACTCAGAAATAAAAGGTACGAGGTAATAAAGGTGGTACTTTTTCAAAAGTACAAATTTGTACCCAATTGATCCATATTAATACCTCAAAAGGTACATATTAGTACCTAAAAAGCACAAAAAGTGTTTCTTTTAAAATTTCTAGGTACTTATATTGTCCTGGTCACACAATGAAGACAAGGATGGTTATCACTTTTCATCAATTTATTCAAAACACAGTGGATTGCTCAACAGAAGCAGGTAAGTGATATTCTTAGATGGAAAGCAGAGTAGTATGCTGTTCACAACGTAAACAAGGATCTTCATTCAACTATCAGTATACAACGCCACTTCCCTTAATCACAGTGTGTGCATCCACAGGTTGGGAGAAACATCCAGAGGAGAAGGGGAACATCTACGGAAGAAGGCAAGGGAGGAGGTGAGGTGAACCATCTGACTTCAATTCCAGCCGTTGAATGATTGGAAACGAGGAGTCTTTATAGGGGACTGTGATTGCTGGTGCAGGTGAGTCTAGTTAGAATTCAGGGAAGTGTGCACGCGTATGATGAGAGGTGGCTGGTGAAGGAGAGCGATGATTGGAGCTGAGGGAACGAGATGGTGATTGGAGCAGCAGGATTGTGCTGGGGATGTGACATATATATATACTTTTGAGGTACCAATATGGACCCTTCAAGTACAAATGTATACCTTTTGAAAAGGTACCACCCCAATGACAGCTGTCCTACCTATATTTCTGAGAGTGTAATATTATTAAAAGGAAATTGTATTTATTAGAAATGGTTACATGAACTCATTAACTCTCTTAAATTAAGCATAACTCAAACAGCAAATTTATAATTGGCATCTTACTTTGCTGTTTGAATGTTAAAAGAGAGTAAAATGTTAAAATTAGGTGTTATTAGGTGTTTCTGTTAAAGATTTATATAGAGGGAGACCTGTTAGTGTTTAATGTACTGTTATTTTGAAATTTGCAGGGGTTTCTGTGCTATGAGGCCATAACCAGTTTCAAAATTTACTTTGGTTTGGAAAAGTTATAGTTTTTAAATCGCCAAAAATAAATAAATTACAACAAAATCAGACAATTACACTGTTCCTACACTGTTTTTTTTTTTTTTACAACTATTTTATTTCAATTTTTAGGGGAACAGTATCTGCAGCCGAAAAGGTCCCTCCACATCAAAAGCTACTGGTTAGCCCATGATTCAGGAAACATTTGAAAAACAAATCACTTATGCACCAACATCCAACCATGCTATGGACCAAAACAGTGCAGTGGCTTACTTTATATCCAAAGAAAAGAAAGATAAGGTGGAACAGTGGCTCAGTGGTTAGCACTGTTGCCTCAGAGCAAAAAGGTTCAAGTCCCGGCTGGCCCAGCTGGCATTACTTTCTGGAGTTTGCATGTTCTCCCCATGTTTGTGTGGGTTTCCTTCGAGTGCTCCGGTTTCCCCCACAGTCCAAAGACATGTGCTATAGCTGAATTGGGTAAGCTAAATTGTCTTTAGTGTATGTGTGTGAATGAGAGTGTAAGGGTGTTCATTCCGCTGTGGCGACCCTGATTAATAAAGGGACTAAACAAAAAGAAAATGAATAAAGGAGTTACTTTGTAAATAATTACACCCAACACTGCACACAAGAAATTAACAAGTCTTTTATGTTTGATGTTTGCTATAAAACTGAAATCTAGGGTGGATGATGCCATTATGGGGACACAGGGGACCAGTTATGTGTCTCTAGTTAAAATTGCTTATTTCTCTGGATTTTGAACATTAATCGAAACATTTAGGATAATGTAAGTACAAATGCCTGCAAAATGTATAACACTGTTATTATATAAGTGGAATGGTGTGAAGTGAGTATTTCCAAGTATGATTACTGAGCAATACCCGTAATTGGTTCTCTGCTTTTGACCCATCCAACACTGTTATTGTTTTGTTTTATTGAAAAAGATAAATCATACACATTTATTTTTTACTATTTTTTAGGGGTTTTTCACCTTAAATGGACAGGACAGTAAATATTGACAGACAGGAAACTGTGGGACGCAGAGATAGGGGAAGGATCGGCAAAGGACCTCGAGCTGGGAATCGAACTCGGGTCACCACAAGCACCTGGGTGCTATGTGTCAACACACTAACCACTAGGCTATTGGTGCCGACACACTTTTTTTTTTAAGTGGAAGTCTTTCTGTGTTTTTAAAGCCTGTGACTGTATGAACAGTTTAAAGCATTAAGGCACACAAAATTGTAGTATTTGTAACTTTAATAAAGATACTTTTTTTCAAAGAAGGTTGCTGGTTCCAGTTCTGACTGGGCCAGTTGCCATTTCTGTGTTAAGTTTGCATGTTCTCCCCATGTTGGCGTGGATTTCCTCCAGGGGCTCTGGTTTCCCCCACAATCCAAAGACATGCGGTACAGGTGAATTGGGTAAAACAAGTAGTTTCCCCAGTACTGGGTTGTGGCTGGAAGGGCATCCACTGTGTAAAACATATGCTGGAATAGTTGGCGGTTCATTCCGCTGTGGTGACCCCTTATAAATAAGGGACTAAGATGAAGGAAATTAAATTAAAAAAAGAAATCCCAAGATGCCTTTCCCAAGTTTAAAAGAAATCTGTGTTTTTGAAACTAACAAAGACAGCAGAGGTCAAAGATTTATTTTATTTATTTAGCCTAACATGTTTCCTGTTCCAAAATGTGTTAAATGTTTCTTAAAAGAAAATTTCTTGTAACATTATAGAGCAATAATAAGAATACCGTGATAGTGTGAAACCGTATTTCTATCCGAGGTTATCATACTCTCAAAATCTTATACCGGCCCACGCCTAGTTTCTGCTATCTCTAAGTTTTTGTTTTTACCATTGTGTTGAAGATTAAAACCTGTGTTTAGGTTGACAAATCATTACCCCTTTATTGGCCGAACCATGGTAACTTCATTGACATTGCTTACAATGTAATTTTACTTGTTAAGTCATAAAAGTTCAGAAGTCATAAAAAAGTCTTGTAATAAACCACAGTAGCACTCCAGGGTTTTTCCAATAAGTGTTGCTATTAGTGCCCTAGAAAGAACTAAGACAAAGTGTTTATTTAAAAGTCAATGTGCACTTCTGCACACTAATAGGCTGTAAGCAGAAATGCCCTATACCCTTAAATATTGCACTATTTGAGCGAGCAGATATTTGTTGTGGTGTCCAAAACTATAGTGGATGTTTTAATATGTGCTCAGTCAATCCCATAATGCACCACAAAAAAACGTGCATACACTACAACCCATGTATACCCAACAGCTCAAAAATACCCATAATGCATGGCAAGAAGTCAAACACCAACTGAGTTTCTGTGTCTGACCACAGTCCACAGTGGAATCCTATCAGTGTAAGGTTTAT
Source organism: Danio kyathit (assembly GCA_903798195.1). NCBI lineage: Eukaryota > Metazoa > Chordata > Actinopteri > Cypriniformes > Danionidae > Danio > Danio kyathit. The sequence continues at coordinate 19,445,394 of LR812530.1, read as the reverse complement.
AAATAAAATAGGGTTTATTTGGGGTCTGCTCAAGAATTTTAAAATAATGTCTGAGGGATTTATCAAGCAGCAAAGCACAAACAAAATGGCATCTTTTCCAGTGCATTCAAGATTTGAATTAACTTATTTATTATATTATTTATTTATTATAATTTTCTTTATTTATTAATATTATTATTACTTATTTTTATTCACTCCTTCAAGTGGACTATATTAGTGGACTAATGTAGGGAATAGTGAATGAGGTTATAGGGGACAATTTAGAATAGAGCAATAGTCTCTTCGCTGACTACATCAAAACATGCAGATGTACTTCTTTAACTTGCCCTTAACAATGAAGGATGAGTTATACAAAATATATAATTTAACTTAATGCAGCTAAATTGAGTTTTATCAACTGAAATTGGGGTAATTAACTTTCTTTTGGACATTTAATTTGCATTCTAAATTAATTTAATACTTTCTGGACTTAAACAAAGTTCACAGTAAGCATAAATGTTTGCTTTTTAATCATAAATGGTTTAAGGCAATCAGTTTCCTTAAATGGTTTGAGTTCCCTAAAAATGTTTAATTTAACTTTCGGTTACAAATGTAAACCTTGTTTCCCAAACGAGGATACAGAGACGTTGTGTGGGATTATCGACAAGGGGATTTGCTTAATCCAATCCCTCTAATTTTATAAAAAAGGGCCAACGAAATGCCTACAGGGCGACGCGGTGGCGCAGTAGGTAGTGATGTCACCTCACAGCAAGAAGGTCGCTGGTTCGAGCCTCGACTGGGTCAGTTGGCATTTCTGTGTGGAGTTTGCATGTTCTCCCAGCGTTCGTGTGGGTTTCCTCCGGGTGCTCCGGTTTCCCCCACAAGTCCAAAGACATGCAGTACAGGTGAATTGGGTAAGCTGAAATTGTCCGTAGTGTATGTGTGTGAATGAGGGCGTATGAGTGTTTCCCAGTGATGGGTTGCAGCTGGAAGGGCATCCGCTGCGTAAAACATGTGCTGGATAAGTTGGCGGTTCATTCCGCAGTGGCAACCCCTGATTAATAAAGGGACTAAGCCAAAAAGAAAATGAATGAATGAAATGCCTACAACATTTGAGAGTGCAGTCTACATGTACAGCCAGTCCTTCAATTAGGAGTATATAAGGCACATATGTGAGATGGCACATCAGGCTTATCACTGAGGAGTCAAACATGGCTTAGCATTCAGCTGGCAATTCAGCTCCTGTAGCAAAAATGTATGGAAAAAGCCCCAGAAGCTAAATCTGTTACACGTTTGGAGTGATTTGTTGTGTTTGGGGTTTGCCAAGCAGGTAGCGTCTGCCCACAAGACCAATCACAGACCACCATGGGCAGCTGCTATGGTGGAGATGGAGTGAAATCAGTAGCCATTCTTCATGATCTCTGGGGAGCCCACATAGAGCTCGGCCAGTGCCTGAAGCGCTGGTACTGTACAGTAGGTGACCATAGCGTACAGCATAGAGGTGGTAGTGTAGGCTCTAGCCAAGAAAGATGCATAGCACATCTCGCCAGACAGCTGCGCCTTGTGGGTAAAGATTGACAGCAATTGCCTTCTTCACCTGAGGAATGGCCACACATCCAATGGCTAGCAGTCCAGGCACAGAAAAGCGCACTCTAAACCCGCGTTAGCTCCTCATGTACCTCTGGGAAGAAAGGGAGAAAGGCTGGGAGGGTGTAACCCCTTTGTTGACCCCCAAATAACACCCATGTAAACGGACCGGCCACCATCCAACCACCATGGCTGCCAAGAAAAGCTTAGTCACCATCTTTGAGTTGAGGTCTGGGACCTAGGGATGCAACGATTATAGATTTTGGTTGTACGATTATAGTCTGAGGAATAATCACGGTTTCACGGTTATCACGATTATTATTATGCATTTATTTATTTCAAAACCCTACTAGTTTAGAAAATCACATGAAAACCTCTTATATTTTAAAGTCTTATTTATTGCTGATCAGTAACTGTTTAATTAATACGTCACATAATACATTACAAAATAATAATAAAATAATTATAATAAAAAAAAAACAATAGTCCTTTAAAAAGGTTTTTGGCATTTAAACATAAGTAATAATTTTACAATGAAATTAAAATGACAGAAAAATAAATAAATAAATAAATAAATACAAATAAGAATAAATAAATAAATGTATTTGTCTAATGTAAATCTAAGCTACATATTAGCTAAGATTTCCCTTTTAAAGAGAATAAATGTAGTCAAAGGCTGCTGAACCTCCATTTTTGATCTGAACTATATTACAAAATTGTTTGGTATTTTCCTTTTGTATTTTTTTTTCTATTTGGAGTAGAAATGTGTATTCCATAAAATGCGTCACAGCATTCATTCAACTAGGTGTGTCTGGAAAGCGTGAGCGCATTGTTGCCAAAATCTGATTGCAGGCCACGTGCCTCCATTGGAAATAACGAACTTGCACGCACAAAATACGGATATGTAAATGGCCCTTAGTTAGTAGCCTCAGCCATAGTTAAAATCAGCCTTTAACTTTTAGTTGCAGCAGTTTTGTTCAGTGCAGAAATGTGGTGTTGAGAAGGCTTTACGATTAATTAACCGTGACGAATTATATATACTAATATATATTTAAGTGTACCTTTTGAAAAAGTGACCTCTTTTGTATCTTTGTTTCTAAGGGTTTGCAAATTTTACTTCAAGGACCACAATTCTCCTATGCTCACCACAACAATATTTATTTAATAAATTCAGTAAAACAGAAACATTTTCAAATAGTTTTGCATTTTCAAATAAATAGCATGCGTTTTCAAATATAATTCATTCCCGTGATGCAAAGCTGAGCAATTAATCATAACATGATCCTCCAAAAATTACTCTAATGTACTATTTAATATATTTGCAAAATGAATATTTATTTGTATCAGCATCATCAATTTTATTTTTATCAATTTCTGTCAATTTTATAAAAGAAAACATTATTCATAATTTTTGCGCAGTCTTTGAGGTATACTTTGATTAATACGCACAAAAATTTGAATGGTACTGTATATAGTAAATAGTAAAAGATTTACTCATTTTCTGTGCAGAAACAATTGACAGCAACCGTGATATCAAGGATTACATTTAGAGCATATTACACTACACTAAAGCACGACAGTGAGTGGCAAAATCTAACATAAAATGATACACAATCATGCCATACATAAAGAATAATAAATCATGTCATATACTGTATGAAGAACAAAGGAAGCTCATTTATAGTCTGCCTTTGGGAGGTTGGCTCATTGCTTTTCTTCTGGAAATTGTTGTTGAGAATATTTTACCAAACCCAATTTTAACAGAAGGAAGTAGACAACAAAGCATAAACCTAATCTATTCAATTTTAAACTGACCTTGCCTAGTTTTTTATTAAGTACTAAAACTACAAAAAGTCTTTATGGGGCTTTATTTCAAATACACTAATTACACCCACAGTTTCAGTTATTTCTTTCCAAGTTTCTATGATCTGTCCACAGTTAAAACAACATTCTGACTTAGGCCAACAATGGAAAAAATTCCATGGAATGCTTCTGATTGACTAACAGTCAGCAAATGTGCCACAGATACATGGAAAGTTCACACAGACAATTACAGCACAGCTCAGATAATGGAAAGCAGTGTGACGCAACAAACACCCAACAAGTTGCACTAGTTCACCTTAGGGCAGGGTTGGCCTGTTTTTTTACTCTCATTTTTTTCATTAGCATACCTGGCTGTTAAAGGAACAGTTTACGATTACTCTCTCAAGCAAACAAACTTGCAGAATGTGTCTGTCTCATTTTAGACCCTTTTCTGCTCAGCTCTCCTCATTCAAGGCATGAGCTTGCTTTTGCCTTCCCCTTCAGTAGTGTGTGCTGCCTTGTCGCACCAAAAAAGGAACTGTTCTGTAAATAAGAAGAGTCTTGGCAGCCCAGTGCACTCAGAGGCATGTAAGGGAAGAAATGACCCCTCTGAAGGTGTGTCTTGGGAAATCACACAAAACAGAAATATAGTGCTTGTTGTATACAAATGGCTCAGTTCTTATGTGATGGAGGAAGACCCCTTAGATTGCAGAAAGGTCAGAGGAAGAGAATTGTTTTCTCACTCTCGAAAAAAGCGATCTGTAGACATCTCTCATGTGACTTTGTGGCTTCATTGCCATGTTTAGATGTATTTCTGACTCCCATCCCACAACCTTGTATTTTGGTCTAGAAGTACAGTAAGAATCAGCTATAACATGTGAATGTATTAACTGGTCACTACACAATCTGATGTTTTTGCCAAGCTATTTACATCGTACAATTTTATCTACATTTTTTCAGTGACACATTGATGGTGCCATATTGTTGACAATAAGCCAATTCCCTAACCAATCTTTTTTATGGCTCGTCGCAAAATTGCATACACACGAAAGTGACTAAAATGATGAAGTATGCATGTCAGACCAGTAAGTGGCGCTGTAAATATCCCACAGGAATACACAAAAATACATGACAAATTAGTTTTTCAGTAGCTCAGTATTACACACAACTAGTCTGTCATTGTTGTTGTGGCTGTTATGTGATGTAGCAGTGTTTGACTAGGCTCGAGATGTGGGTTGATGACATCATCGTTTCACAACAAGTATTTGGGTGTTCACTAGAGCTGGGTGACTAATCGAATCGAAATCGACATTCACGACCTATAATCGATCAAATTTTTCCAGGTCAATTTTTTCAATTACTTTCCCTACCGTGTGTGGAGTCACGCAACCCTGCTCTGTTTACACTTTTGCATCGATCGCAGCATGTGGTCTGGCGCAGGCTTCACACAGTCGCATACCCCTCGCCGTGACTGATGCCGACCCTGACCTCGTAAAAAAATTTAACTACACACGTCACGACGATACATAGCACAAGCTCTGTGATTGGTCAGCTTGGTAGCTTTGATGAGTGTGGGCGGCGCAGGAGAGGGCAAAAAAAATAAAATAAAATAATTGTTCATTAATCGTAATTGATTTAAAATGTTTGATTAATCGAGATTTTGACTTTAGGCCAAATCGCCCAGCCCTAGTGTTCACATGAAAATGCCAAGGTTTCGTTTTCAAATTAATCCACTATGCCATCCAGTTTCAACAAATATCAGTTTCACTCTCCCAAAACTTTGGTTTCATCATGAAGAATGGAAATATACATATACAATATATATAACATTTTTGCTAATACAGCAAAACACGTCTCCGTATGGACAAGTCTAAAGGCTCGTACACACCGGGATGCTTTTCGTTTGCGTTTATCGTCAGCGTTTTTCAAGACGTTTTTCCAGATTCAAACCCAAGTGATTTACACAGGCGTCAAGCAGAAGAGTATGCAAAAACACTCCTTGAAGTTAGATGCCGCTACACAACTTTAAGCTTCTGACACCCGCTTGTAACACAGAAGAAGAAGACAAAGTTGACATGCTTGTTGTTATGGATGGTTCAAGTAGCAGCTCCAGCTCTAGCGAAGAATAAATGATTATTTTTCACCAGTGCAGGAACTATGACGTCACCTTGTAGGCAATCGGCTGCTAGCATAAAACTGGTTCCCTCGATAAATTCCCTATAGGATTTTCCCTTAAGGCTTTGTGTTCAAAAAATACAGTTCATTACACTTACACGTTTTGGTCCAGCCGGATAATCCTCACACAAAAATACAACTTTTAGCACTTTTAGATCTTAAATGCAAATGCAAGAACTGAAAAGCTAACATTAGGCCATAAACGGACTACAGCCTTCGGGGCGCTCGCCTGTGACGTCAGCACCACCCTGCTACAGACAACTCTTCAAGCATGATCCATGACAATGATTTACGCTCTCGGTTTATTATATTATAATCCACACTATATATTATAAACAAATAAATACGCAAAAGCACATAGACCTGGTGCCTTTTGGATAGTTTTTATGTGCGAAATACATTTTGTTTTGCTTTACGGTTGTTGTAAAAGTTTTAAAACTGTATGTATAAATGTGCCTATATAGTATTATCATAAGACATGTTTAAATAAGTGTATTGCTCGCGTGCATACAGCCCCTTACCTTAGTAACAGACAACAGAAATGACAAGTCTAATGTTATATGCCTGAAAGTTCCATCACGGGCACAGAACAACATTCAATATTGTTTTTTGTCACCGAGTACAGCGAAAAGCAGCCCATGCAGTCACATGTGCTATACATTTTAAGGAGGAGTGTAAATATTGCAGTTATGACAGTTAAATGTGTTCAGATGGAAAAAAAAAAAAACGTTCACGTTAAAATGTATTACATATTTATTCACACGTTTGCATTACTGACAGCAGGAAAGAGACAGGCTGCACTGGTAAGCAGTATCCCCATAATATAATTAAATTAAATTAAATGATCAACAAATTAATGCCTTGACAGTCTTTGCAAGTGAAGGCATTATCTACACACAATATGTATTCCCAATAAGAAAAATAATACAAACTATAAAATACTATTCATGAAAATACTTAAATAACAGACAAATGCAAATGCCCAACGCAAGCGAGCTGCGCTCCAGACCAGATCAACTCGATGACGTATAATGTCTTTGACAGCGCCTGTAGTCCCGTTTAGCAACTTGAAACGCAATGCGTTTTTTTAAAAATGACGCTTTTCCGCCTGCCGTTTTGCATATTGGTGTGCTCAATCACATTGGCACCCTTTATTTAGTCACGAGGCACTAAACGTCAACGGAAAACGCGAGGAAAAAACGTCTCGTGTGCATGGGTCTTTAGTTTGTAATTAAATGTCAATTCATCACGTTCTAATTTCACATACAAACCAAAGTGCTAACCACACCACTAATCTGCTTGTTGAATCACAATTCTAGATCAAACACTATACTCCCAGATTACTTATTTGGTATTGCAGGTAGTCCATACGCAATAAGCAGCAGTGTCCACACATCCTAAAGATAATTTCTCAGTTTTCCAAGCTTAAGTTTGAGTATTGTCAGCACAAATGCGGTAAAATTCAAATTAAACCCAGAATTTACAGAGAAAACAGAAAAGGCCCAATGACAGAACCCTGAGAAACTCATTATTATTGACAGAGATCAGAGGTAGTGGTAAGAAGTAAAAAGAGTTTATATTAAAGCAGTCTCTCAGATCCCAACTAAATTGAACGTCAACAATTACAATATTACATATCAACTGACTCTCTCTTGAAGTGTTATTTGAGTATTCATAGACTCTTACTGATTACTGGAATGTTAGGGTTTGGGTTAATAGAATAAGTTGGTGTACTTGAAAATTTACTGAGAAGACAGTACAGTAATGCTGGACTGGTAATTGACACAGTTAGAAAGTTAATAGTAAACATAATATCTAAGAGGACTATCAAAGTGTTACCAATTTTTGCAGACTAATCTATTTATACTTGTTATTAATATTGTTTTGATTTTGTATTAACATTTTTTTAAACAATCTAGCCTGAGACAATTTTCCTAAATGGTTTTGTCTTTTCCCTTTAATCAAAGAGCCAATCATCCTGTATCTTTCCAGTTCAAACGGAACTATTTGAAGTAAAAAATAATCAGCGCATGAAATGTCCATTTCACCCAGTTTAACTTCATGTCAATACAAACCTATATGGCTTTCTGTCCTCTGATAAATTAAAAAGTATTTTTTTAAAAACAATGTCTCTATTTATTGTCAATTCAATGAATTAACAGGGCGGTTTATTCCGCTGTGGCAACCCCAGATAAATCAGAGACTAAGCTGAAGGAAAATGAATGAATGAATTAACAGTGGAATTTGGTGTTGTTTGGACCACTTTGACTATGCCTGAATGGACAAAAACTGGTTTATGACTGTAATAAAGATTTGGAGCAACATTACAGTGAGTAAAGGATAATCAGATGTTTGTTTTTTGGTGAGCTGAACTTAGTATTGATGAAACATATTATCAAAAGTGCATGGAAGGGTGTGCTACTGGACGGTGGACAAAACCTCTGCTCATGTGGAATGTGCTTTGACCGAAAATGGCAAAGCAGCTGTGCTCTTAATGGAGTCCTGCCTCTGTCTTATTGGACACCTAGCATCAACAAGCATCTCCTCACAAGCAGCTCTGGAATGTCTTATGACAGCTTTATGCAATGCTGTGCACTATCACTGTTCCTCAATCTTGCAGTGCTCATATACACTGCTTCTGATTTAGAACTCTTTAAAGCTCGAAAGTAGACGTGAGAGATTAAAAAAAGACTAAAAGGGAAGCAGTCAAAGGCAGAGGAATTTTTTTATGTCACTGAAGCCAGAAATACATTTTATGACAAGATACTTCTGTTTCTTGTCTCCTTTTTTCAACTCACACATCTATGTCCACTCACTGCATCTGTTCCCCCTTTGCCCCCTTGTGGCAGAAATTTTCAGACAGAAATGTTACAGATGATCCACAAACAACTTCTTTACGTAGAATTTAAGTCGTCACACTTCCAGTTTCACACAACTAAATAAAAATAAACAAACTTCTTAAAATATTTGATAAATATTATAATGTAAAAAGGTTTTAAAATGAATTTAATTTCCAAAATCAACAAACAAAACCCCTTCAAGGGGACAATAGAGTGTGTTTATGCTCTTTTGAGTCACTGTCTGATATAATAAACAAATAAATTATTCATTAATAGCTTTTTTTTAGTGCAGATGTTTGTCACGACTTACGCATGATGTTTTCCGCGTATTTCATCACGCTGGGAAAAGGAAACCGTGAATAGAAAGCGGTCACGTCATGGACTTTCCCTTCGAGGTTACGATGAAAGGCTACTACCCAGCCCAGAGAAAACAGTTTCGTTTTTATCACGCCGCAGCTCAAACATCCTCACGCGGCTCTGCCATTCACCTTTCAGTATAAAAGTCAGAAGTATGGTTTGGGATTTACAGATTAAAACAAATCCAAAATATTTACTCCACACATATTACTTTGAAATGTTTACACTTAACTACATACTGCTATATTAATGTACACTATTTTATTTAGTTTTGTCTAAATAAAATTGTCTATTCGGCAATATGCATTTATGTCACCATTGATGTTGTATTTTATTCTGAATAAAAAATAAACATGACTAAATTACATTTCTAATATGATGTAATATTTATTTGTCATCTTTTGTACCAATTCGTTGACAGGCATGATGATCTGTGTTTTAAAAAACCAGCAGGAAATGCATGAGTGTGGTCGTGACAAGTTTGAAGACACCACAGACTACCAGTGAAAAAATATGAGCAGCCAGAGTCATTACAAGAAATCACATTCACAGAATATGCAACACTAAGCTAAGACAATCACTAAAATCTGATTCATTATATTTCAGGACATACGCTGTGTTCAAATGTTAGTTTAACACATTGATTTTAAATTTAATATAAAAAAATAAGCTCTTATCTCACTCATTAAAGAGACAGGATACAGGACGGAAGACACTATAGTGTATTCATACACCTTTTCTGTGGTCATTATGTACATTTGCCTAATTTCCTTTCTGTTTCTGCCTTAGACTGTGGTTTCCTTTATGTGGAAAAATTGTCTCGATGGCAGTTTCAACTGAAATTTACAGGCCACTGACACTTTGATACATTATTTAATTTTTAAAAACATTTTAACCCCATGCTCAAAGGATTAGTTCACCTCACCCCCATGTCATTCCAAACCCATGAGACCTTCATTCATCTTCAGAACACAAAAGATATTGTAGATGGAACCCGAGAGCTCCCTGATCCTCCACAGACAGCGTTATTCCCTCTGTGTTTAAATCCACAAAAGGAACAAAAACATGGACAATAGATTTCATGTGACTTCAGTGGTTTAACTGTTATCATATGAATTTAAGAACACTTGTGTGCACCAAAAACTGTAAAAACATTGAATTCTGTGTTGTTTCAACTCAAATTTGGTCAAATAAAGGGACAACAAGAATAAGAAACAAATCTCCAGTGCTTGACAAGACTCTTGTTATGCAAAAGTAAAAAAAAAAATAGACTAATGAAAAATAAAACTTTATAATTAGGAGATGGTCTCTTGGTCTTCTACACTAAACAAAATGATTCAAAGATGATTCTTTGGATTTATTTTTTAAGGTAAGTGGTTGCAAACAATTTATTTGGGCTGAATTTAAACAACAATTATGTTGAACATTACTAAATTTAATTTGTTTAAATTAAACCCATATGAACTGCAACAATTTTGCCGAAAATCATATTTTTCAATGTAGTAGAAGGCATAAACTTTCAATGGTTAAGCCCAATCCTCTCCCAAAACAGAAAAACAGTAATTGTGCATAGATTCAGTAAGCTTCAAAACTGAAATCTCCTTTAATGCAAATTTTAGCACTGTGCCCATCCATAACAGCGGTTGCAGTAGACAACAAACAGTTCAATCGTATGCGTGTGCACAGGTGAGACAGAATCTTATATTTCTATTGTTTTTCTAGGTAAATGTGATTGACAAACATGCAAGATACACAATTAGATGCTTTGTGAAGATAAAACAATTTCAACTTTTAAATTGCAGCAGTGTCATTAATGTCAGTTTCAGAGCAGTCGACCAATCAGAAAACTCGGAAGTGGGACAAGCATTGCAACTGCGAGTTCTGTTCAGAGTAGCAAGTTGGCATGACAAAAATAAGCAAATTGTGAGCGCTGCATCTCATTTTTTCAGATACAAAAACATATTCTTTGTGAATAGCTGCTAAGTTGTTGCACTGCTTGTGGTCGTTCTTGATTACCTAAAGTATTGGCTGATCTAGCACATCTGACTGACTATTCACCATCAGAGTGCGTGAACTGAACCAGTATTGTGACAGTTTGGGATGAATACATATACCGGTACACCCCTAAAATGTTTGTGTTATGTGTCAAGTTCATGAAAATCAAATATTCTGAATTATATTTAATAGTGCTATTCAATTAGTATCTTAATTAGATGATAGCAAATGTGAATGAAAAATACCAAGTAAAAAGTGAAAACTTAAAAGGATAGTTCACCCAAAGATGGAATCTCTGTTATCGTTGACTTAATAATTTTCAAACTATAGAAGTCAATATTTACCATCAAATAGCATTTTTCAAAATATCTTCTTTTGTGTTCAACAGGAGAAAGAAACTCATAAAGGTTTAAAAGGGAGAGTAAATATAGTGACATATTTTTCACTTTTGGGTGAACTATCCCTTTAGCAAAAATACCAAAACAATCTTGTGACACTTAAAATAATTAATTGTTTCCAACTTTATTTATTGCAGTTTTCAGTTTAAAAAAAAAAATGTAATTCTTTTAGGAGTAACAAGTTTTTACAGAAGCCCAAATAAATAACATATGGTCGCAACTCTCTTTCCAGCTTACTGTTATCTCTAGTACCAAACAGGTCTCAAATCAGATTGCTCAATAAGATTGCCTTGATTTATCTAAACATTTCTTTTAAAGCATGTCATTCTCCAGTAAGTTAGGAACCTTGACGTAAAAGTGTAATTTGATAAGCTTTATATCTCCTCTTGCCGAGGTCTCACTAAAAACAAGTTTGTACAGGGCAGCTTTAATGTGATTTCACACTTTATGAGCTATTCAGCTTTCAACAGATTTTTTTCTGTCTCATTTTTTTCCCATAATAACACTGTTTATTAACATTGCATATTTCTAGTTCTCAAATCACTCTTTGCATAGCAAACAACACTGATAGCATACTGTACACAAATATTTCCTTTGCAGTTGCTTTTTTTAAAAGTCATACATGTATCAATGCCAAACAGGCCGTTTTTTGGAGTTTTTATGAAATGAGTAGAGTGTGACATGTATCAACATGTGCTAAGGTTGGAAAAGAGTCAGATTTGTTCAGCCTCTGCTTCCGTCATTCTGAATCAACATACTTTGTAATAGTGGGGTCTGTATAATAGATTAAAGATTTATAAGAAGTTTAGGAGCTGTCATGTGGTTACATGTGGGTAATTTTTTGCAGTCTCTGACTTCTTCGTTTTTACCTCTGGTATTGTACGTGGTTGCATTAAAGAGTTGGGATATTTAGGATAATTGGAACACGTTCGGTATACAGTAGCTTTCATCCCAAAAATGAAAATTTTGCTCATCATTTACTCGTTCACAGTATTGATTGAACAATTAATTATTTTGAAGAATGTAGTGACCAAACAGCATCTTGTCCACCCGTTTACTTCCTATAGTCTTTATATTTCCAAGGGCAGTAAATGTGTTAGGAGATCTGTTTGCTACGACATTCTTGAAAATTATCTTCCTTTCTATGTAACAGAACAAAATATGCAGGATTGAAGCACCCTATGTTGGGCAAATTGATGAAAGAATTGTCATTTTGGTTAACTGTGCTTTAAAATTGGCAATTGTCTTGAAGCTATAAAAACTAAAACAGTATTTTCTTGTAAATCATAAAAGTTTTAGATATAGTTTCTGATAAACAATTACAAAAAATAAATGAATGATATATAAATCATTTTTAACAGTGCATATAAAAAAGAGTTTGACCAGCAACATTTGGTCAGACTTTAGTAGTTCAGTCAACAGTACTATGTTTGTTGGTTTTCTCTCTCTCATCTCAGAAATAAAGGAACAAAAGCTGTCACTGGGCCAGTAACCCAAGGTACACTTTTTTTACATAAAGGGAACATGCTGTATGACTACCTAAACGATCCATAATGGTACCTTGTAATGGAACCATTGTATTGTTTATTTAAAAAGTACATATAGTACCTAAAAAAGAACAAAAATCTATTCTTTTGTATCTTTATTTCTGAGAGTGTACAGTTTCTTCATGGCGACATATTTTAATATAGAGGAAAAGTGAGATGTGTATTTTAGAGCTCAAATATTTTTTTAAAGTCTTTTTAATAAAGTCACTGGCTGCGTTCTTACTACAGTAGCTCAAAGGTCAAGTACAGTCTGAGTCACCAGTATTTAATTCTTAGTTAAAGTTTTGATCATATGATTCCCATAATGTCATTCTGATGTTGGGGCTCTAAATGAATTTTTTTTTTTATCTCACACACTTATAAAAGTTTTTAATTAAATTTTTATTTTGTTAAAGTTTTTTGATTAAAACAAGTTAATAAAACAATAAATAAAGAAAGCAATAAAATATGAAAATGATAAGTAATGAAATTGTAAACATGTAATGGTGTTTAGTTATGGAAATTTTGTGTTTGGTAGAATAAGAATTAAAATTAGAACCATGTCAAATAAGTTTTTTGGACACAGCTTGTTCAGCTTTTTCATTGTATAAGTTGTTCAACAGTGATTTAAAATAATATAATATTAAATAATAATTTAAAATTAAAAAGGTAAAATAAATAAAATAAATAAATGAAGCAGAAGTGGGACTTTTACTGAAATATTGGTCTGGGTGACCTTTCATGAACTCTTTTCACCACTCTTCATTCTACCAATGTGCTAAAAAGTTCAATGAATCGCCTGACAGCTACGTCCACCCTATTTTTTATTTTCCACCTCAGCAATTGCTGGATCACACTTCAGTGTAAGTGTGATATGTTTTCTCTGGGGTTTTATTTTATGTGTCTTCAAAAATATGTAAATATACAAGACTTGTTATGCACAGTCCCAAAACCGGTTTCAGGGTTTCTCATGAGGTTTTAAGTTGTAGTAAAAATCTGTACAGCACAAAAATGGTTTGAATGATTTTAACAAGCCTTGAGCTGTTAAGAACAAAGCTTACTACATTTTTTTAGTAGCAGGGGGTCCTTTAATGATATTATTTGTTTGGTTTAGTTCATGGCTTGAGTTCACATTAAGCATCACACTTCGGTGATCAACTGTATGAGATGCAAAACAAATAGTCTAGTGTTAACAAAGTGGCACTTAACAGTGCCATCAGTTAGGGATTGCTTCTATATATATATATATATATATATATATTGTTGTTGTTGTTGTTGTTGAATCGTTTCTTTAATAATCTGCTTTCATTAGAAAAGCCCTATAATTAACTGTGAGTAATCTCCTGGTGTTTTTTCTAGTTAACCACATTATATTTATAGTTTCCTTTGTGGTTGAACCTTAAGGCTGTTCCACCTCAAACACTCCATTGTTTTTCCATATTCATATGTGGTTTGTGCATTGGTGTCCTTTTTGAATTTCCTGTTTTATGCAGCCTAGCATTCACTTTACAAGACTTCAAAACCAGTGAACAGACAGTTTATCATTTGTTACCTGAAGGTTGCAAGATTTTTCTTACTGACATTAAAGTCCTGCCATAGACTTTTATCTCATTTTGGCATAAGGTCAACTTCACACTTTCATTAAAAAGTAAAAGGTATGTGTTGTGTTATTTGTTTGTCGAACAAAAGAAGATTCGATGCAGCTTACATACAGCTTACATACTTTATGTGTTATTTTAATATACATATGATATAAATGATATGAATATCATTTGATGTAATAGCAATATGCATGTTACCACTGTAACTAACTTGATAAATGTCAGGTTACAAATATAGACCAGCATTTCTGTGTTCCTGAAAATCTGCTTAATTGTAAATGTTTATGAAATAACTGAATAAGTAAAAATAAAATTATCTTAAAATATTGTTTATTTACTGTGTGATTTTTTCTTTACAATTGTGCAAAGTATAGTGTCTGCTAATTGTCAATGTATTTAGGGAAAACACATCACAAACACATACAGTATGACAGCATCATCAAGCTGTACAAAGAACTGATTTACATCAACATCTGCTGACGTGGAGTACTGCTGTCAGACCACTTTCTTCAGTCAAAAATAGCAGCAACCGCTTGTAATGACAGATCTGGTTCACTTGTGTGTTAATTTTCTATGTTCATTCTTTAAATATCATTTCCTGCCTTCCACATTGATTGGCCAATCAAGAGAGGGCATGGTCCTCTCAAGGTGGGAATGAACATCAGTATTCATGTCACTTTAAGCTGTATAGAAGTGTCTAGAAAATATCTAGTCAAATATTATTTACTGTCATCATGGCAAAGATAAAATAAATCAGTTATTAGAATGAGTTATTAAAACTATTATGTTTAGAAATGTGTTGAAAAACTCTTCTCTCCGTTAAAACAGAAATTGGAATAAGAAACAGGGGTGCTAATAATTCATATTTAAACTGTTTGCAAGTTATATTTATTTCTTCAACGTAGTGTTGTTGATTTTCACACTATAACCTGCACAGACTGTGCAACTGAGCATTTGTTAAATATTTAGATGCTTGTTTGAATATATTTTATATTGATAATGGTGGGCTGCAGTGTCAAGACATGAAAAATGACATGCACCGAGATGGTCCTGGCATGATCTCACATTTTGTCATTATAATGTGGAAACTGCATCAAGAACTTTTTTATTTTAGTCACAGAAACAAAAGTCAGCAGAAGCTTGAGACTTGTTTGAGTGCTCTGTGTGTGTGTTGCGCAGGTTTAGCTACATCTCAAGAATGAATCAGTATGCTAAAACCAGCCTGATCTCAAGAGGAAACGTACGTATTTACGTTTTGTCAGTTTTAGTGGCTAATTCATACGATATTCGTACGAGTTCAGTCGTACGAAAATGTACGATTTTAAAAAGGAGGCGTGGCACCTAACCCCTCCCTAACCCCCAACCGTCATTGGGTGATGGGCAAATCGTAGAATTTGTACGAATTAGATCGTACAAATTCATACGAATTGGCCACTAATGAAAAAGTTACGAATTGCCATGAGATAGCGTTGCTAAAACATAGCTGTGATCCAGCAGCCTCAGATAGGGCTGGGGTGAGCAGCAGCTCATTAGCATTTAAAGAGATATGAAATTAAACGGCTCACTGTGGACTGAGATGTTTTTGACATTAAAAGAGTGTTTATTTACACTATAGCACTGAGAAATGTAACCAATGTAAGCTATAAACCTTTCTTTAAGATCCTAAAGAATCATATTAGCTTGTGTAAAATGGGCCTAATGGCTGATATCACCTTTAGGGTAAACCTAACCTGTTTCAGTCCTGATACTCAGATACACTACCGATATTCAGTTCAATACTCCTACAAATGTTTATTTACTATATTTACTCTATGAAAATTAAGAAATATTTTTGTACCAACAAGTCAACAAAAACAGGACACTAACATTATATTTACCCTGTAAATATAAGAAACAATGAGACAATAAGCACCAGCTTGATTAAAAGCCTGCTATGGTATTATAGTGTCATTATTATGGTATTATTAAAGCATTGCCAGATTACCTTAAGAATTCACATATTAAATGTGATACAGTAGGCATTATAGGGTTAAGCTGTAAATATGTTATGCATAAAACTTGTCATACAGTCCTCAAGAAAACCCACTCCTACACAGTGAACAGCTGCCATAAGGAATTTATTAAAAGACTTGTTCATATCCTGTTAAGTAATGACATATCTTTGGGTTACTTAACTTTAAAGTCCCCTTTAGACATTTAGTAGACAAAATGCAAATTTGCAGCCAACAAGTAGTCAGTAGAGCATTCCGTAAAATAACTGTTTACCTACTAGCTCTATTTTTGATGTTCCCAAACAAGCTTTCTACTGACTATAATTACATTTACAATTCAAAGAACCTTAGCTTCACAGTCTACTTAGTACTTACAGTATATTCCCACTTACTCTAATGAAAGTTAGCTGACATGTACACTAGTTGCATTGTTACTTATACTCAACAAAATATCAATTAAAAAATTATTATTAATGAAAAAATGCACGCAATGGGCTTCTAGAGTCAGACTGATATATTTCAGTTTCATCTGAGGTGTAATTTCAATACTGCTTTATCCAGAGCACCTGCATGAGCATGTCCCAGGCATGCTATTTGTTTTTATATGGCGCAAAGCATTTTCTGCCATACTCAAAAGTCAAATTGTCCTTAAGAATGCTACTGGTGAAAGCAATTTTTATAATATAAAAATGGGTAAATAGGGCGTCACGGTGGCATATGTTCTCCCCATGTTCGTGTGGGTTTCCTCCAGGTGCTCCGGTTTCCCGAATTCGCTATAGGGGAATTGGATAAGTTAAATTGTCCTTAGTGTATGTGTATGACTAAGTGTGTATGGATGTTTCCCAGTGATGGGTTGCAGCTGAAAGGGCATCTGCTGCGTAAAACATATGCTGGGTAAGTTGGCGGTTCATTCCGCTGTGGCGACCCCAGATTAATAAAGGGACTAAGCCGAAAAGAAACTGAATGAATGAATAAAAAAATGTGTGAGGTCGCGTGGTGGCGAAGTGGGTAGCACTGTCGCCTCACAGCAAGAAGGTCGCTGGTTTGAGCCTCGGCTGGGTCAGTTGGCATTTCTGTGTGGAGTTTGCATGTTCTCCTGTGTTCGTGTGGATGTCCTCCTGGTGCTCCGGTTTCCCCCACAGTCCATACACATGTGCTATAGGTGAATTGGGTAAGCTAAATTGTCTGTAGTGCATATGTGTGTGAATGAGAGTGAATGGGTGTTTCCCAGTGATGAGTTGCGGCTGAAAAAGCATCTGCTGCGTAAAACATGTGCTGGATAAGTTGGTGGTTCATTCCACTGTGGTGACCCCTGGTTAATAAATGCACTAAGCCGAAAAGAAAATGAATAAATGCATGAAAAATGGGTAAATTCAAGTCATGACGCTGATATTATATACAGCCCATGTCTATCTGTCACTTTATCAGATGAACAACCAAATATCAAGTTTTTACACTGGTATTTGGAATTGTAAGTAAAAGCCTTAGCACATTTCTCAACTCCAACTTAACATGTCATCTAAAAGGCTGCTTTCAATGTAGAAAGCTATAAATGTGTCTGTCATCACTGACATCTGGGGATTTACCTGTTGTTATAGTCAATCAGATTCACCTGGGGATGTGTTAGTTCAGTTTACAACTGTGACCTGTAGGCTATACTTTCCATCTGTCGTTTGTTTATTTCTTTTGAATCAATTTGACATCCTTAATACACTGAAAAAAGATTAGCTACTTTACTTTAAAACAGTGTGTAAACCTGTTGTAATTGGAACTGTTCACTTTATAATTATGCTCAGAAGTCATTTACTTGCTATTTTAAGGCAAAGTCAACTAATCACTTTTACAGTCTATATACCCATTCAATAAGTGTATAGATGTATATAATCCAATTCACTCCTAAATTATTAGCCCTCCTATGAAATGTACATTTTTTCAAATATTTTCCAAGTGCTGTTGAACAGAACAAGGTTTTTTTTAAAGCACTTCCTATTGTATTGTTTTTGTTTGTTTTTTCTGGGAAAAGTTTATTTTTTTAGTTTGGCTGAAATTATATATATATATATATAATTTATTTATTATTTATTTTGAAGTAAAAACTTATGAGGTCAATATTATTAGCACCCTTAAAATTATTGTTTGATTGGCTGCATATTGGCTATCACTTGCCTAATTACCCTAACTTGCCTAGTTAACCTAATTGGCCCAGTTAAGCTTTTAAATTGCACCTGAAGCTATACTAGTATCTTACAATACAATAATACAGACTGTCATCATGGCAAAGATAAAAATAAATTAGTTAAGACTTCAGAAAAAGAATTGTTTAATGCTCACAAAGGAGGAGAAGGATATACAGTACATGTTTATCAAACCAATTTCAGGAGTCAGTGCAGTGAGAAGTATTATCAAGAGGTTTACTAAGACCCACACCATGAAAAAACAAGACTGGTAAAGCTAGGAAGTGAAAGATTTCCAAAACTTTGGAAAAAAAAATTTGTAAGAGAGGTTTCAAAAGACCCAAGAACAACTGCCAAGACACTAGTGAATGACAGCCAAATTTGGGATTGATGTCTCAACGAAGACAGTCACTAGACCCCTGAGTGGACTGAAAGGTTGTCAACCAAGAAAGAAACCACTTTTAAAAAAAGAGACACCACTAAGCAAGACTAAAGTTTGCCAAGGACAATCTAAGAAAAATTATGAATACTGGAAACATATAATTTGGTCAGATGCAATGAAACTGGAGCTCTTTAGCCATAGAGATGTTTCTTATGTTTGGAGGAAGAAGGGAGAGGCGTTCCAACCCAAAAACACCGTTCCCACAGTGAAAAATGGCAGTACTCCCAGTAATCCTATGGGGATGTTTCAGTGCATTTGAAACTGGGAATCTCATCAGGGTCAAAGAAAACACGAAAAAGAAAGACTACTAGAATATTTAAAAAAAACAACCTCATAATGATCCAAAGCATACCTCACTTCTGGCAAAGAACTACCTCCAACAGAACAAAGTGAAAGTCTTTGACTGGCCTGCACAAAGCCCAGACTTGAATCCAATAGAAAATCTATGGGGCACACTGAAGTCTAGACTCCATGCCAGAGGACCAACAAATCTGGAAGAGCTTGAAAGATTTGCTAAGGAGGAATGGGCTAACAATCCTCTGGAAATATGCTTGAAACTTGTTGAGAGCTAAAATAAATGACTACAGGCTGTTATAAAGCAAAATGGATACACTATTGACTATTAACATCAGAGGGCTAATAATTTTTTTTTATTATAATTTTGTTTTTATTTGTATTACAAAACCCCCAAGCTTCCTGATTAAACTGTTATGTTTTAAGAATGTGCTGAAAAAATATTTTCTCTATAAAACAGCACTTATTTCAATATTTTATAGGGGCTAATCATTTTATTTTTAACTGTATGTTCCAGGGCAATCTATTTAAGATGTATGAATGTATGAAATGTTTGATTGTTGACATTTATATTTGTGTATTATAGTTAGTGTAAAATTTACTTAAAAATGGAATATAATGTTAATACAGTATACCTCAAATGAATACTTATGCATTTCACTCCTTCTGCAGCAGAAAATAAATATAAAATTTGAATATAGCACTCTTCATAAAAAGTGAACACATTGTGCAACGGCTTCCCAGAGATGGGTTGCGGCTGGAAGGGCATCCGCTGCGTAAAATCGTGCTGGATAAGTTGGTGGTTCATTCCACTGTGGCGACCCCGCAAGGGACAAAGCCGACAAGAAAATGAATGAATGAATGAATTGTGCAACGGCTGTTTCTCAATTATGCCCTCTTAAGCGATCTTGGGTCCTTGTGTTCTCATGTAACATCATCATCAGCTGCCAAAGTTCAGTTGCAATACTCAAGACCACAAGAACAGAGGACCCGTGACACTTCCCGGATGTGTTTTTGATATCGAGGACGCACCGATGCAGACTTGAGCACCGAACTTGCTCTAGAAGTCCTAAGTCATTGCGACTGGAGGTGGGAAGCGCAGCTTTTTATATAGGTTTATTAGTATTAAAGTTCAGAGATAAAACTTATTTATTTCAGGAGTTTCTCTAAATGAAACAGTGAATATAAACATTACAATCTTAATAAAGGAATGAACACATTAAGCGTGTTTATTTGCTGAAATTCTTATTAATTTTAATATTCGTATTAATTCATATCTGTTTTAATTATATTGTGCAACATGTAAGATCTTTATGCAGTATCAGTATATATTTTGAAAAGGGGAAAAACAATAAGTCATTGTATGAATACTGTAATGTTCCATTAAAAATGCGTGAAGGTCACGTGACCATCAGGAAGAACGCAGCATCTCATTCCTCACAGGACGCGTTCTCTGTTCTCGTGGTCTCCTAAGTTCGTTCTTCCGAAGACACATGACCCTCACGCATCTTTAACCAAAAATTATTTAAACATTACAGTATTCATACAATGATTTATTTCACAATACATACTATGCATAAAGACTTTACAAATATACATAGCACATCACAAATAAAACAGATTTTAATACGAATTTCAGCAAATAAACACCCTTAATGTGTTCATTCCTTTATTAAGATTGTCATGGTAATGTTTATATTCAACGTTTCATTTAGGGAAATTTAGGATAAATAAGTTTTGTCTCAGAACTTTAATAATAAATCTATACAAAATGCTGCGCTTCCCACCTCCAGTCGCAATGACTTCTGGGACTTCTAGTGCGAGTTTGGTGCTCAAGTCTGCATCGATGCGTCCTTGATATCAAGAACACATCCAGGAACTTTCACGCATCCTCCGTACTTGCGGTCTTGAGTATTGTAACTGAACTTCGGCGAATGATGATGACGTTACACGAAGATGCAAGATCGCTGAAGAATGCATATTGAGAAACAGCCTTTATCAGGAATCCTTCCGGACCGTCAGATTCATTCACTGCACCTGCACATCCCCAATCACCAGAATTCTAATCACCTTCACCTGTTGCTCATCACCCCGCTCACCCTACATAAGCCTGAAACAGTGGCTGTTCTCAATTCCAAGGAACGCAGAGAACGGACTTGCGTTCTTGTGGAGACCGGTCTTGCCAGCTCACCTCGGAAGAACGAACTCTGGAGAACGCGAGAACAGAGAACGCGTCCTGTGAGAAATGAGATGCTGCGTGCTTCCTGATGGTCACGTGACCTTCACTGGTTTTAAAAGGAAAATGATTTCAACATTACAGCATTCCTACAACAATTTATTGTTTTTCCCCTTTTTCAAAATATTTACTATGCATAAAAACGTTATAAATATACGTTGCACAATATAAATAAAACAGATTTGAATACAAATTTCAGTATGTGAATGTGTTAATTCCTTTATTAAGATGTCCATGGTAATGTTTATATTCACCGTGTCATTAGGGAAATTCCTGAGGTAAATAAGTTATATCTCTGAACTTTAATAATAAATCTAAATAAAATGCTGCGCTTCCCACCTCCAGTTGCAATGACTTCTGGGACTTCTAGAGCAAATTCGGTGCTCAAGTCTGCATCGGTGCATCCTCGATATCAAGAACACATCCGGGAAGTTTCACGCGTCCTTTGTTCTTGCGTCTTGAGTATTGGAACTGAACTTTGGCAGCTGATGATGACGTTACACGAGAACACGAGGACGCAAGACCGCTGAAGAACGCATATTGAGAAACAGCCAGTGATTCACTGTCTGATCTACTTGTTAGAACCCGGACTCATTTCGTTCCAGCTCAATATCCCTTACCAGTTGTTGTATCCTGTCTGTCTGCTCACTGGTTTGCCTGTTATCCTGACTGTGATCTCGCCTGATTCCTGAACTGTGTTAACCAACCGAACTTAAGTTCTGTTTGTTTGGTTTTTTTCTATTATGTTGGTATTGATGATATTTCTGTTCTGAACAACCTTTTTTACATTGTTTGTTTAAGTTATCATTGTTTCTGTTAATCCGCCTTTGTCTTGTTACAGCTATGTTGGGTGTTTTTATTATGATGTTTATATATTATTGTGAACCAAAATTCATTGACTCTGATTAGTCATGGAATCAACCCATGTTTTTGACTCTGTTGCTTTGTTCAAAAACATTCACCTTTTTCACTAATTTTCTAAACCTAAAGGCAAAGCTATAGCCTTATGTGAAACTGAATTATATATATATATATATATATACACAGTTGAAGTCAGAATTATTAGCTCCCCTAAATTATTAGACTGCTTGTTTATTTTTTTTCTCAAATTTCTGTTTAACGGAGAGATAATTTTTTTTCAACACATTTCAAATCATAACAGTTTAAATAACTTATTTTTAATAACCGATTTATTTTATCTTTGCCATGATGACAGTAAAAAATATTTTACTAGGTATTTTTCAAGACACTTCTATACAGCTTAAAGTGTCATTTTAAAGGTTTAACTAGGGTAATTAGGTTAACTAGGCAGGTTAGGGTAATTAGACAAGTTAATGTATAACGATGGTTTGTTCTGTAGACTATTGAAAACAAAAATAGCTTAAAGGGGCTAATAATTTTGTCCCTAAAATGTTTTTAAAAAAATTGAAAACTGCTTTTATTCTAGCCGAAATAAAACAAATAAGACTTTCTCCTGAAGAAAAAATATTATCAGAACTACTGTGAAAATTTCCTTGCTCTGATAAACATCATTTGGGAAATATTTAAAAAAGAAAAAAAATTCAAAGGGGGGCTAATAATTCTGACTTCATCTGTATATACATATTTCATATTTCTTTCAGTTTTGCTGGAATACAAGCTTTCATTCTTAAAGTCACTATTATTAGCCACTTTAAGATCATTCTTAATGTAAGTCATTCATTCATTCATTCATTCATTTTTTATAATCACACTTCATAAAAACAGGAAAGTCAAGCCAATTAGGGACATCTCACTGAGGCGCAGGCATTTGTAGCACAAACTCATTTGAATGTAAAGTGACAGTCACCAAAACGGCACAATTTGGATCAAAGTTTAGAAGGGGCAGTTTCAAAGAGTTACATAAAATAATCTGTGGTTTATTTTGAGCTGAAACTTCACATACCTACTCTTGAGACAACAGAAATGTATTTTACCTCTAGTAAAAAGAGGCATAATAGGTCCCCTTTAACCCATTAAAAACTAATGGAAAAAAATAAGTCAATGCAAGGACATTGTTGAGTGTATTTTTGTATGTATGTTATTGTCTCTTTAACCATGTTTGAACCTTATAAGACAAAATAATTACGTGTTTAGCACTGTCACCCGACAATTAAAATAAGATTAATTAATTAAACAATACCTTCTTCCTTTTAATTCTTTATAAATATTAATCATGGCTGCTCCATGACCTTTAATAATTTTTTTATTTAAAATTAGGCATGAGTAACAAATGGTTAATAAAGTCAATATACAGTAGTAGGTTTTTAGTATTCCTAGTAAATTAGACTAAATTGGACACTTATGCTAAAGGTGTGTTTTGTTAATAATGTAAATTTAAGACAATATGCAGTGTCTGGGGGAAAAGGTGTGTAATAATAACTGCAGTCAAAGGTTATTATTCTTGACCCTGTTTTGAAGTTATAAATGAGTCAACTTCTAAAAACCTGGAATCATTCATTCATTCATTTTCTTTCAGCTTAGTCTCTGTTTCAGAGGTAGCCAGAGCAGAATGAACCACCAACTATTCTGGCATATGTTTTGCACAGCAGA
The DNA here is from genome assembly GCA_903798195.1 of Danio kyathit. Classification (NCBI taxonomy): domain Eukaryota; kingdom Metazoa; phylum Chordata; class Actinopteri; order Cypriniformes; family Danionidae; genus Danio; species Danio kyathit. Next base: position 19,421,425 of record LR812530.1, on the reverse strand, counting down.
TGCCCTTTCAGCCGCAACACACTACTGGGAAACCCCCACACACACAATTTAGTTTATTTAATTCACCTATAGTGCATGACTTTGGGGGAAACCAGAGCACCCGAAGGACACCCATGCCAACACGGGGAGAACATGCAGACTCCACACAAAAATGACAACTGGTCTAGCTGGGTCTCGAACCAGCAACCTTCTTGCTGTGAGGCAACAGTGCTAACCACTGAGCCACCGTGACACCCAAATCTGCAATCAAACACTTCAAATATACCTCTCAGTGCCGGATTACACATTACCTGTTTACTACTTTTTTGTTGTACTTACTTTGGTATGTCATATGCCTTATTTTTACTTGATTGCAGAGTTAAATGATCATTCATTAGCCCATCAGTAGTATTTATCAGACAAGTTTTCGGTCACAAAGTTGCTTGACAACTATTGTCGCTATTCTGATAGCTGGGGTTATAATGAAACATTTTTCTTTCATAATAAATGAATGATATATCAACATGCTTTTTGGGCCTTATTCTAATCTAGGCGCAAAGTCCAAATCGCACAGCGCAAAAAGCATTAAGGGTTTTGCTACTTTTGCTAATTTAAGGACAGAAAAATCCGCTTTGCGCCATGGCGCATGGTCTAACAGGTTGAGCTTAATCTCTTAATGAGTTATAGGTGTGTTTTGAGAATAAACCAATCAGAGTCTCATCTCCCATTCCTTTTAAGAATCAGTTGCGTCGCGTATTTGCTATTTACATGGCGGACTTTGTAAGTGGAAAACTGAACGTTTCACTAGCGAGAAAACAGTTAAACAGAGCATCTACAGCGCAAGAATGAGAGAATGAGCCTCCTCATTCTTTACTTTCCCTTTCACTCTCGTGGATAAGGAAAGGTGTTGTACGCACAGACATCCATTAGCATATACATAATTAATTTCTTTTGTTATGCGCAAAGATTTGTTTCAAAACTATTTCTAAATTCAGTTCTAATTTCCAGCAAATGAATAAATGAACAATAAAAACGGAGTGTGGTCAGTTATATCCCATAATTATATCTTATATTATAGTCTAAAAGCTGACAGGTGAGCAAATCTAAGCTTGTTTTTAATAAAACAAATATAAATATGCATATAATAAATAATACTGCTAATAATAATAACATTATACAAAAGCAATTTGTCATAAATAAACTGAAAAAGCCGCCCGAGATGAAGAAGGCATGGAGGCAGTAGTTTTTATATTTATGTTGGCTAGAAAGTAATCATTTTTGTAATATTTTAAAATATTTTTTATTTGTAAAGATATTTGCGTATTGCTCTACATCCTGTGTGTATTAAGCAATGTTTAAGTGAGGCGCACAACTAACGTGCTTTGCGCTGGACTTTAGACCTCCTCTTATCTGATCTATTAAAAAGTCTATTCTGGATTCTCAAAATAGCAACGCGCCAGCAATGCACCTCAACACCTCCTTTTTTTAGACCAGAATGCCTATGGGCGCACATATGAGCGCAAATGCATTTGCTATTTAAACAGCGTGGTGCAAAACGTCAAAATGACTCTTGCGTCGAGCTGAAACTAGCAAACAACAATTGTGTCGCGCCTTGCACCGCATTGCACCAGGTGTATGATAGGGCCCTTTAAGTTTAATACTAAAAGGGTTGTTGGCTCACCTAAAAATGAAAATTCTGTTATTAACTACTAATGTCGTTCAAATCCCCTGAGACCTTCATTCGTCTTTGAAGCACAAAAGATATTTTAGATGAAATCTGAGAGCTCTCATATCTTCAATAGACAGCAACAGTTCTGAATTTTTCAAAGATGAAGAACCATACTGTCACATTTCATGTGACTTCACTGGCTCAGCTGTAACCATGTAAAGTTCTAAAAACACTTTTGTATCACAAAAAAACTGTAAATACAACTCTGTTCGTCTTTCGTAGTTTCTCCAACGTCAGATCAGGGTGTGTGTTTTGTAAGGAATGGTATTTTAACTCCAGCTGTTCAAACTGTAGTTCTGCTGAATGACTAAAAATTATCAGTATAATGTTGAAAAACTGTACATTTCTAGTCAAACCATCCTTCTGCAACTGAAATAATGGCAGCATTAATAGCTAAAAATGTGGGAGAGTGTTGCTATTATGTGATTATATTGTGTTGTATTTATATTTTAAATCAAATGTAATTCACAAATACTTGTTGAGATGATTTAATGACAAAAATTCTCTAACTGAATTAATTACAATACAACTGCATAAAATGATAGAATATGAAATGATAAAAATGTATGATAATAATTGTACCCAGCTTAAATGTAAAATAAAGTTACTTGAAAGAGAAGGAGAGATGGGGAGGGGGAGAGAGAGAGAGACAAAGAGAGTAGGCCCTGAAGATAGCCCGATGACAGTAGAGTCCGAGAAGATAGACTCCAGAGCTGGAAAGGGAGTCAGTATGGACGTTCTCAGTGAAGAAGACATGTTTTGCCATATAACCAAATGCATATGATGATTTTCATTCCTACAGTTTTCTATGGGTAATAAAACGCATTGCCATTAGAGTCAGCAGCACAGAATGCAAGCGTAGCACAGCCTATAAACGTAAGGAGAGGTAAACAAAGGTGTTTTTACATTTGTTTTAGTGCATAAAAGTATTCTTGAATCCTCATATGAATACATTTGAACCACGATTAGTCAGATGCAATGTTTGTGGTTCCTTTACTGGACTTTGAACATATCTGGACAATTGCTGTCTGTGGAGGATGAAGGAAAGCTCTCGGATTTCATCTAAAATATCTTAAATTTGTGATGGAAGCTGTACTAAAGTGTCAGAAGATGTAGTGAAATGGCTGTGAGCAGTTCACAACAGAATTTTCACTTTTCATTTGAATCAAATCAATAATTTTGTACTTTGACTCAAGTTAAATTGAAAAGAAGGACTTTATATTTACTGGAGTAAATATTTTGTTAGGTGGCACAGTGGCTTAGTGGTTAGCACTGTCGCCTCACAGCAAGTAGGTCGTTGATTCGAATCCCGGCTGGGCCAGTTGACATTTCTGTCTGGAGTTTGCATGGTTCCCCGAGTTGGCGTAAGTTTCCTCTGTGTTTCCCCCACAGTCCAAAGATATACACCATAGGTGAACTGGATGAACTAAATTGGCTCTAGTGTGTGAATAAAGCCTGGTTTATACTTCTGCGTCAAGTGATCGGCGTAACCCACGGCGCAAGCCTCGCGCGAAGCAGTGCATTTATACTTGTGCGCGCTGTTTCTGTTTCGCTGCAATAACACTTCCGAAACGCTAGCTGGCAGTAGGTGTTTATGTTCTCTGTGTCGAGTTTCTTCGCTGGTGTTTTGTGTTTTCGGAACACTTCCTTAATGTACAAGTGGCTCAAATTCGCTGATTTTGAGGCGGGAATCGGCGGACGTACAACAACTTTAATCATAAGGTAAACACAAAACAACAATCTCCATCCGGAGCTCCTTCACGGGACTCCACACTTGTAAACACTCGCTGCATTGGGCGCGCGGCTCTCACCTCCACCCACACTCGTCAGCGATACCAAGCCAACCAATCACAGAACTAGCGCTACGCGTACGCGTTACATTTTTTGAGAGGTGCGCGTCAACGTCGCCGACGGTTACGGTGAGGGGCTATGCATCCACGCGTAGGCTGCGCCGTAGCATACGCGTGCGCTTGACGCAGAAGTATAAATCGGCCTCAAGAGTGTATGGGTGTTTCCTAGTACTGGGTTGTGGCTGGAAGGGCATCCGCTGTGTAAAACATATGCTGGAATAGTTGGCTGTTCATTCCGCTGTGGTGACCTCTGAAAGGCAAAGAAAATTGAATGAATTAATATTTTGTTAGGATATCTGCAACTTTACTCAAGTGCTTCCAACACTAAGTGACTTTCTTTAGCGATTAAACTGAATGCCTGTAGAAACTCGAGTTGCTGATCCTAATAACCTGCCAACAGCATAAATTAAATGCCCTCACGCCTTGAAATGAGTAGAACTTTTTTTTCGTGTGCCCTGGAGCATTTGACAGAATCCATTTCTTACAACAGAAGCACAATCATTCTGCTGGCGCACGTCACAAGCTCATGGTTTCATAACGAGGAGGTGGTGTTAGTCAGGCAGGTGTTGATGATGAGTGTCTTCTGATTGCCAACATCTTTGTCAATCATGTTCAAGGCTGTCAGTGTCATCCACTTCCTGTAACACTCCGTTAGGCTACATTATATTCCAAACTCGTATTTGTTTTTCCTAATGAATCAGATGTCTTACCCATTCACAGAACTTAGCTTACTTTGGCATTGAGAAATATTGTGAACAGCACTTGTTGTGTGAAATCAGGAGGAGTGTTGCTTGTGACTTTAAAAACCCCCCTTGTATGAGGACAGTTATTACTGTACTTATCTGAGATCACCTCATTTTGTTACAATACCACCTACTGAAAACTGCTGTTAAATGTCTATTCATTTTTATTGGGTATTTAAATGTTCTAGGTTTGTGTTTTCCATACCACCGTTCAGTCAGGGTTTGGTTGTTTTTCCCCTGAGGTCGATATGTTTTTTTTTTTTTCTGCCCACAACAATAGCTCTATTTATTCTCATGAATTTTGATGTTTGCAGCAAGTCACATAATCAGTTATAAAGGACGATACCCATTACCCATTGATCATATCTTGAAGTGGAAATGTCAGAGATGTTTGCTCTTTCAGCATTCACTGTGCACTTCAGATCATTGGTTTCTAACCGTTATCAAGCCTAAGACTAAGATCTTAGAGATTTAGGTTTTAAGCCTGGTCTATTATTAGATGATCATATGCACGTGTTTGTGTGACACATACAGTATGAGTGTTCACACAACTAAACAGTGAAACAGTTTTCCACGCTTTTTCCTTTTAAGTTTATTATTTTAATGAGCAAAAATGAATGACTGTCGGCCATTTTTAGCCTGATTCACTAATAAATAAATAAAACGGGTTTGAAAATACTGAAAGGATCACACTGCATTTTCCTTTGTGCATTTTCAACATTATCCTATATTCATTTTGGGTTTTAGTAAGCACAGGTCAGTAAAAGTAATCTGGTTCATCATTTAATTTTTAGCTTCATCAAATATATCTGATGAAGAATGCTGAAAAATATAATGACATTTAAACCAATCACAATATCTGATTTAGTGGACTTGGTCCTCCATATGAAGCCTTTGCAATGTTCGTTGGATATTATCCCTCCACATCTTCCTATTCAGGTATTGGAGGTGGTTGCATTATAATTTCTATCAATAGTGAATTCTAGTTTGCAGAGTGCAGTCGTGCCATCTTGTTTTAAGCATGCAGTAGTACAACCCCTTTTAAAAAAAGAGCAATTTGGATCCATCTGATTTAAAGAACTATCGACCAACTGTAAAATAGTCTTTTCAGTCCAAAATTTCAGAGAGAGTTGTCTTTCAACAGCTTTCTACTCATTTAATTGGAAATGCCATACTTGATAAATTTCAATCTGGTTATTAGACACAGCATAGCACAGAGACCGCTCTCCTTAAAGTGTCTAATGATATTTTTCTGACTGTTGATCCGGGAAAATGTGCACTTCTAGTTTTGCTAGACTTGACTTCGGCCATAGGTGGTGGGTGAACAAACTCCGGGGTAAGGCTAATATATGCGCTGCCCCTTTAATGCATTTAAAAAGATTTACGACTGACCAAGAAGAGGTTTTAACAAAAGCACCACCCATCAACAAACATCTATTGTGTTTAACACGAACATTAAATTATTTTATTAAACTCACCCACTGGTCTACACTACCTGTCAAAAGTTTGGGGTCAGTTTATTTTTTTATTATTAATTTTATTTAATAATTTAATTAATTATTCTGTTCATCAAGGCGGCATTTATTAAATATAAAAAAAATTGTTAAATACTTTTTTTTTAAATATTTATTTATTACTTACTGTATGCAGTTTTAAATTAAATTATTACTCCTTGTTGCTTTTATTACTATTACCATTAATAAAACTCCAAACGAGTGCCTAAACAAGATTACTACATTATAGGCTAGACTGTACGTTACAATGAAACTTCCAATTTCATTTAATGCTGAAAACAAGTTAAACCAGTGTAATATATTGTTATACCTCTCTCGTAATACTCATTTGTTATTTTATTACTTATGTCCTTGACCAGTAAATCAGAATTGTCCTCTGGCCAGCAGTGTTGGTTTGGTTTTCAGAGCTGCTGCGAACTCCAGTAATAAACAGCGCTCATCAGTGCAAAGTGCGGAGTTGGACAGTTCTATTTTTGTGCGGAGGGGGACTTCAAATTCGATTGATAAACTTACAATAGCTAAAGTGTTCTGTTAATCATCAACATTAAATTACATTCATATTCCGCCTTACACCCGTTACATGTTTTCAATGCATTTTTTTCTTTGCTGCTATCTACATGGTCTCTGGCCAGGAGGAGGCTAAGCCTTCCCCAGCCTTACACACGCTCTGCCTATGACTGCGGCATTTGAC
>LR812530.1:19194919-19409919 GCA_903798195.1 Danio kyathit | reverse complement strand
ACTGTGTTAACCACTGTGCCTCCTTTCTGCCTTTTTATTATATTCAAAAAAGCCAAACATTTACAGTAAAATATTGTTCAAATCGAGTATTTTTAACTAAAATTTATCATAAAAGGCACATTTCCAGAATTCCCTATGTGAGCTATCGCATTTATTTTTAACTGCAAAATGTTTTTATGCACATATATCAGGGTGCTTTCCATAATTATTATGTTATTGTAATTTTATCATCATGTTATTGAGTTAATGTTTATTGCAGTCCTTTAAAAGTTATGCGTGTTACCATAATGGTGCTACATCTTTGTGTTGATAACCTGAAGTCTTTTGTTATTACTGGCCACCAATGCTGGAGAGGTTAATGTGAAGCTCTTAATCCTTCCACTGTGCTATTATTGCACATTTTATAGCAAAAACAGATGTTAACAGCTACAATAATGACATGTATATATTTTTTAAAATGTCTTAAATGTAGAAGACATATTATGAAATTATAAATAAAAACAACACTGGGTTTTTTTAAGGGGAATGTTAGCTTATCATATACAATTGAAATATTAAAATGTAAAAACATGAAATTTGTATTATATTCATAAAAAGTTAAAAGTCTGTATTTTTGACTAATTAATGATGAAAGGCACATTTCCAGAATTTGAATGTTCATTATAAATGAATGTATTAAATTCTGCTATTTAGTTAATGTTTATTGCATTTATTTAAATATTATGTGTGTTACCGTAATAGTGCTACATAATAGATAATTATAATACACACACACACACATTATGTCAAGATGTCAAGATAAACTTTTATTTTGGATGCATTTAATCTATAGCCAACACTAATATTAGTGCTGAGATTAACTTTGTTGGGGCAACCCAGTGGCGCAGTAGGTAGTGCTGTTGCCTCACAGCAAGAACGTCGCTGGGTCGCAGGTTCGAACCTCGGCTGGGCTGGGTCAGTTGACGTTTCTGTGTGGAGTTTGCATGTTCTCCCTGGGTTCGCGTGGGTTTCCTCCGGGTGCTCCGGTTTCCCCCACAGTCCAAAGACATGCAGTACAGGTGAATTGGGTAAGCTAAATTGTCCATAGTGTATGAGTGTGAATGTGTGTGTGGAAGTTCCCAGAGATGGGTTGCGGCTGGAAGGGCATCCGCTGTGTAAAATCGTGCTGGATAAGTTGGCGGTTCATTCCGCTGTGGCGACCCCGCAAGGGACAAAGCCGACAAGAAAATGAATGAATGAATGAATTAACTTTGTTGTACTGTTAAAATGTAGACCAAAATGATTCTGAGTTTTAGCCTTTTTAAAGTGTATTACAGTCATATAAAATACTATTTTATGTGAAGATCTTAGTCCTTCCACTATGCTATTATAGCACATTTTATAGCAAAAACAGATATTAACAGCTACAATCATGACATGTATTACATATTATAATGACATATTACGAAAACGTAGATAAAAACAACAGTGTGTTCATTTTTTAAGGAAAGGGGAAATGTTAGCTTATCATATACAGTTGAAATATTAAACGGTGAAATTATGAAATTTGTATTATATTCATAAGATGTTAACAGTGGTGTCAGGGTGGCGCAAGTGGGTAGCACGATCACCTCACAGCAAGAAGGCCACTGGATTGAGCCTCGGCTGGTTCAGTTGGCTGTTCTGTGTGGAGTTTGCATGTGATCGCGTGGGTTTCCCCCACAGTTCAAAGACGTGGTGGTGAATTGGGTAAGTTAAAAAAAATTGTCCGTAGTGTATGTGTGTGAATGAGTGTGTATGGATGTTTCCCAGTGATGGGTTGCAGCTGGAAGGAAATCCACTGCGTAAAACATATGCTGGATAAGTTGGTGGTTCGTTCTGCTGTGGTGACCCCTGATGAATAAAGGGACTAAGCTAAAGAAAAATAAATGATTGAACATTAAAAAAAAGCAAAACATTTACATTTAAATACTGTTACAATCATGTGTTGGTAAACCAAACTCTCTGTTAATTTTGGCCAGCAATGCTGGAGAGGTTAATGTAAAGATCTTAGGCCCTCCATCGTGTTATTAATAGCACAACAAAACAGATTTTTACAGCTAAAATGTCATCACATAACCTTTATGTAATATTTATTAGGATCTGCTTTCAGGAAGCTGAAGTTTAAACTGATAAAAATCTTGACAACCTATCTGTTATTTCCTTTTGAATCTCTTGGTGAGTGATTTATTAAATTATTAAAGACGTTTCCCTCTAAAACATGTATTTTAAATACAGTAGCCAAATTATTAAGGGTATTTTACAGACTGATAAAAGAAAAGCATGAAGATGAACAGGTTCCCCTAGACAAACACTATTACTAAAATATTCATTAATTTTCCTTGGGTTTATTCCCTTATTTATCAGGGGTCGCCACAGCAGAATGAACCGCCAACTATTCCAGCATATGTTTTATGCAGCGGATGCCCTTCCAGCTATAACCCAGTACTGGGAAATCAACCTAATAATCAGAAAAAGAAAAAGAAAGAAAAAAAGCACATGCTTTGATTGCAGTTAGCCTATTACGGGAATTATGGGAATTATGGGAATACTATTAGGAAGTTCTCCATTGTGTTTTTCAGGATGTGTGTTCACATAAGATTTACTCACACTTTCACCAGAGTGTGAGCGACAGGAACTCAAAAGGAATCATAATAAATGACTTCTCAATCAGTGCTGTTTATTATTTCAGCTTTTATTTGAGCTTAAGATCTTTGCCTGTCTGAGAAATGTTTGTAGCAAAAATAAATAATCTGGTTTTAAATAAAATCAATAGCACCACAATTGCTGAGCACTGAGAACTAAAGATGTTCTGTATTATTTTCCATTTACATATGTTAGGCAGTGTGTCAATCTTTGTGTAATTTCATTGTCTTACTTGATTTATTTTTCTTAAATAATGAAAAAAGAGAATGAATTTTCAAAAAAATATGAAAAACCAAAGAACTTGTGGAACCCAAAGGACATTTTCTAAAGAACAGCAGGCAGTTTAACTGTTAAAGACAAATAATAGACTTATATATAGCCCAATGAAGGTGTCCACTGGTGGATGAAGGTTCACTGCGTGTTCGGCCTTTCCAGTGCACAATGTTGTTTCAGTTTAACTTTAACTCATATCTGACTCCAATTTGAATGTGAGGTGGTTTAGAATATTACTATATTTATCTTTCGTTTTATCTGACTCCAATCATAAAACATTAAGGAGATTATATCAATACAGTATATAATTTGGATAAATGTTTGAACCTTTTGTCTTCACTCCTAACTACTACATTTGTTCATCCGGGTGCTCATGTCACTCAGAGGAATCGCCGCGGCCGATGGTGTCTCTCACGGTCACACTCTCGTCAGTCTTGATTATTAAACAGAGGTAATTGACTAATACTTTTAGATCGCCGCTCCTATGCTTGCTTATTCTAAAGTATTTTTGATTAGTCCCCCTTAGACGTACACCCTTGAGTAAAGACAATATTATTTCTAATCAGAGGTCAAGGCCATTATTATAAATGTAACCGACTTCTGTTCTCTGTAATAATTTTGGTTTAGCCAAGCCCATGGTTTCTCATGTACACTTATAATCAAACAAGGGTCAGGTACCCTATCTAGGTTAGTTGTGCAACACCTTGTTGCTCTGGACAGAATTAACCCCTTTCCACCTAAGTACACTTAAATCAATATCAAGAGTCAGTCGGATCTCTAAAATACAATTAGTGTGCCTGATGCTCCATCTCAACTGCACTTTAGTCCGTCTACTGACCTGACACAGGAAGTGCAGAAACAAGGATACAGCTGAAGAGTTTCTACCTATAGGGAACAAATGGTCATTTGAATAGAAGCCCCCTAGGTAAAAGCACACCCTTAGCAGTGGCTCAAAAGATACCTAAAGTTGTATATCTATTATTTTGATTGTCTATTTCTGAGAGAGCGAGACCATTGTGCAAGTCGCACTGAGGCATTTCAAATGATATCAGACATGATGCAAAAAGTCACTTCCATTGATACAGAACATTCATAGTTTGGTCGTAGTTTATGACCATTCTGTGTGAGTTAAAATGACCTTTTTGTGAGTTGGGTGAGAGGGAAGAGTAGGTGAAGGGAAGGGAGTGTGGGGGAGAGATTTCCCCATTATCGCTCCATGGGGTGTAAATGTAGATGTTTGCATTGTCCATGTGGATGCATGAAAATATCTGAGATTTCTCAAATCTTACAGACTCATGAAACAAAAAGAGAGGTGGGTCAGACAGGCAAGGAGTATTAAGTTTTCATTTATATTAATTGCACTCTCACAAATACAGGAACAAAATTGTGATCGGGGCAATACCTTTTGAACAAGGTATTTGCTAACCTTTTAAACAAGGTAAATTTGTACTATTTCTGTTCCTTAGAGGTACTGTACAGTATATATTAATACCTAAAAAGTAAAAAACAAAGTGTACCATTTGAGTTTTTCGACCTAATATTTACTCTTAAGTATTAATATGTACATCTAAAGTACCAATATGAACCATTTAGGTACAAGTTTGTAGTTTTTGAAAAGATACTACCACAGCAGCTTTTGTGCCTTTATTTCTGAGCATGTGTATGCAAACTTTTATGAATAAAAAAAAAAATCTTGCTCAGTTTAGTACTATGATTGCAAAATATATACAATTTTTCATAAACAGTTGAAGTCCTCCTGAATTATCAAGACAATCGGAAAAAAAAATATTGCTTAAGGGGGATAATAATATTGACCCTAAATATATATATATATTTTTTTTTTAAATAAAACTGCTTTTATTCTAACCAAAATAAAACAATTAAAACTTTTCCCGTGAGACATATTATCAGACATACTGTGAAAAAATGTTTTGCTCTGTTAAACATCATTTGGGAAAAATTTAAAAAAGAAAAATAAAATCACAGGAGGGCTAATCATTTTTACTTCAACTGCATATAATATTCAAGTATTAAATTTTATTCTAAAAAAGCCTCAACTACAACCTATTACTATAGGTTAATTCAAAGTTCAGTTATTTTAGCTAAGACCCCTAAATGACCCGCTGTAAACAGCTAGCATTTTCATTCTAATTATCATATTATGCAAAAAGAAAGTAACCACAGACACTGTATTTATATTATTTACTTCATAGATTTATTGCAATTAGCTTGTTAAATTGCTTCATGATCCAAGTTAATACATTTAGTAATAACAACAACACAACCTTAAAAATGCAAAACAAGAACAATCTTATAAATAATAAATATATTTTGATTAACATGTGCTTCATAAATTTCTTACATCTCTGATTTTTTTACAGTCACACTTAAATACAGACGTTCAATAAATAGACAAATACATCAAACAGATCTGAAGTATAAATAGAGTTTTAGAGTCAAAGGTATTCATTCACAGAATGAGAAAGAACTTTTTACAAAAAAGAGAGTTTGTTTCAAATGTTCTGTTCATTCGAAGTGTAGTGTCCCAAAGAGCTTGTCCCAGTGAGTGAAGTATGGAGCGTAGTTGGACTTGAATTTCTGATGGTGGACATCATGGTGTGGAGCTCCTCCGTAAAGTCCAAAAGGCACCAGTCTGTGCGTGGCCCATGGCAGGTCATAGCCACAGTGGTCCTCAACTGACAGCCACATGTTCAGCATGTGGAAGAACATCTCCGTCATAGGATGAACCCCAAGCAACATGGGATTCACCGCAGCGAAGAATCCCAAAGACAAGGTCTCCCAAGCCCCTGAGTACTCAGTGGCCAGAGCGAAGGTGGATGTGTATTTGTGGTGCACCTTATGGAAAGTCCGGTAAAGCCAGGGCACTTTGTGATGTAGAAGATGCCACACAAAGTACTGAAAGTCAAACAGAAGCAGGCAGGCAGCAAGATCCCAGACGACCCGCAAGAGCCCAGGTGCCTCCGCTAGGTAGCTGACAGGTCTCCAGTACCAGTGCAGGACACTCAGCGGGAAGATGTACACCGCGTGGTTGTAGAGGGAGAGTGCAAGGCAGCTCCACATCATAGTCCAAGACACGCTGACTTTCTGTTGGATCTTGTATCTCCTTATCAGTTCTACCTTTGGAGACAGGGCATCCAGTAGGACAAAAGGCAGGCAGAAGCTGAGGTAGACTGTAATAGAGAAGAGGACTGGGAAAAATGGAGACCTTAGCTGGGGCTCGTACTGCAGAATGCAGTCCCAGATGTGCTGTAGTCCAAACATTTCTATTTCTATTCAGTTCTGAATCTGAGTGATAGCACATGGTGCTTACTCAAATACTTATAAAGCAATAGGTCCCGCCTCTTACTCTTGTTGCCTTACCCTAAATGGTTCTTCCTGTTGGAATTTCCAGGATATTTCGACGTAGTGTGTGTGACCTCACAGAGGATATCTGCTTTTAGAACAATTTGATAGGTAGGTAATTATAAACTTATAACTTATAAAAAAAAAGACTGAAAAATGGTTTAGCCTATTAAGATTCAACTCTCAAAGAGGATGGCAAGGTATTAAATCAACATGTGAACATAGTGACAAAACATACGACAAAGAAGAGTAATGTAAAATCAGAATTTGTAAATGAACTTAAAGTTAGTTATGACACTGCGAGTGATTCTCTGCGAGCTTGCAGTTTAGTAAAGTAAATCTTGCATAAATGCTACTTGATATTTCACACTTTTGGATTTTGTAAACATGAAAAAATAATAACTAATCTGGTAAAATATGAAGTTCAGTATTTTTGTGTGTTTTTCTTGTTCACGTGCGTTGGAGTACTGTAACTCGAAGAACAATTATGAAAATGACAGTGGAACGATTAGGTAGCTAAACACCGCCGCCTGCTGTTCATATTAAGCACTTGTCGCTGTTCAAATAGTCCTACCTCATAGTGCGCTTGTGAAAAATAGAAACATTTTTTTTTTTAATTACAGCCCATAAACGTATCTAATGAAATACATTAATAAGAGAGCTACTTTTTAAGATCTTGCATAATGTAATGTATATCCAACGAAATCCCAAATTGCTAATTAATTTGATAGGCTTTATAGCCTAACTTGTTTACTTTGTACACGAAGAAACGGTTTTAATTTATTTTTTATTGCAATCCGGTTAAATTTGTTTGGACTAAACATATTATTATTATTATTATTATTATTATTATTATTATATTTGATTTAAATATTTCAATTTATCTATGATACTTCTGAATAGGTATCATGACTTTAGTTAGACTGTAGGTTTCCTACACAAAAAAATATTTTTTAAAGAGACCTATATTTTTAACATTTTTCCTTTCCGAAAATTCGCTCATTGTTATTAAATCTCTTAAACATATTTAAGAAGTTCTCGTAAAGATCTCTTTTCTAATGATTGAGGGCATACGTTAATTTTCTTTTTGGCTTAGTCAATTTATTAATCAGGGGTCGAGCGATTAAATGAACCGCCAACTTATCCAGCATGTTGAGGCATTGTAGAAATTAATATTATTTTTACTTTCTTTTAAACATTAATTCTAAATTGATTTTAAATGGTTAATTAATTAAAATATTATTTTTACGTACTTAGGCTATGTCAGTGAAGCGATGTTTTATTTCTTGCAATAAATAATAAAAATAAATAATAAAATAATAACACAGTCCATACGAAAACGAAACTTATCCTAACTTTCGCTTTTGTGACATCGAATCTTTCCTTACGCAGTTTGGACGGAAAGAACGCTTCGTGAGGTAGGAGTAACAATAAGACCTATTGTTTTAACGTTTTGTTTAAAATTAGCGTTCTGCCTATAATCATGTGTACAGTAGTTTTAAGCAAATCTGTCTACACGTACCGGACAAAACAATGTAAACATCATTTGTGTTTTTTCAGTTGATAATCTCTAGCCTTATTGGTTTCCTAACTGCATATAAGCCCATAACTGCATATATGCATGTGTTGTTATTTATAAAATATAATACTTAACATACTGTATCTTGCACATTCTAAGGTCAGATGATGGGTTTTAATATATAAAACAATTACTATTATTTCTTTTTCTCATGCTTCCAGCAGTACAGACATGGAGGATAAGCTCAGGCAGCTGGAGTGTCTTTTTACATGGGGAGTAAAACAATCAGACATAGGCGATCTGAGCAGCATTCTGCAAAAACTCCATGAAAGGATCAGATTTTGCCCACTGAAGTATCATGCAACATATTTCAACCTTCTGGCTTTTATCAGTCACCTGGAGGGTAAAACTGACGGTGCACTGGACTATCTTCAAAAGGCTGAATCTGCATTAAAGGAAGACAAGAGAAAGGAAACTGAGTACTTGGTAACATTTTCCAGCTTTGCATGGATCCACTACTATTTACAGAGGATAAATGATGCAGAAGAGTACTTGAACAAGGTGAATGGTATATGCAAGGACATACCGGGTTCATCCGGTTATTCCTGTAGCTTGCCCGTAATACATGGTGAAAAGGCCTGGAGCTTTTTAAGACTAGGAGGAACATTCTATGAGCAAGCAAAAGAGAGCTTTTCTAAAGCTCTTGAAGAAGAGCCAGACAACGTATTGTTCAATGTTGGCTATGCAATAGTGCTTTATAGGTTATATGGCATGACCCAAGCAGAAGACCCTGGAAAAGTCATTGCGCAGCTTAGGAAGGCTCTTAGCCTCGAGCCTGCAAACTCTGAAATCATGGTACTTTTGGCTCTGAAACTTCAGAGGTCAAAGAGACAGGAAGCTCAGAACCTTATAAAAGAGGCCCTCCTGTTGTCTTCTGATGTTCCGCAGGTAACCAGATATGTGGCCAAATACTTCAGGACAGAGGGCAGCATTGAAGAATCACTGTCTGTCCTCAAGAGGGCAGTAGAGTTGGCCCCAAACTCCTCTTTCCTGCACCATCAAATTGGCCTTTGCCATAAACAGCAACTTATTCAAATGTGTGAAGAGAAGAAGCATGGAAGACGCATTTCTGCTGCTCAGAAAGCCGCCAAAGTGTCTGAATGCATCCGGTACTTCTCAAAGGCTGTGGAGTTGAAGCCTAATAATATTTATGCCAAAGTTAATTTAGCAGACGCCTTTGGGGAGAGCTGGCAACTTGGAGAGGCAGAGATAATCTTTTGCGACTTGATAGATGACAACACTCTCAGTGAATCTGAAAAACAGCACTGCCACACAAGCTATGGTTTGTTCTTGCTCTACAAGAAAAAGGATGAAGACAAAGCAGTCAGTCAGTTCAAGCTAGCATTTAGGATTCCAGTCGACACCTATGAAAGAAAACAAGCTGGCAAGAAGCTCAAAATGATTGCTGAAAGAAATCTCAACGCCAAGAAGAAAGTCAAAGAAGCACTTGAAATTTTGGCTTTAATTTCTTCAGAAAAAAGGGAGGAGACACAAGCAAAAAAGTATGAGCAAAGAGCCCAGCAGCACTCCTCACATACTGATGAGCTGACCCAAGACTTTGCTAAGAGACTTGAATTTTAACTCCTATTTAGCTTACAATTCAGTTAAGCTGTCTATGAAGTACATAGTGTTACAGTATGTGTAATCTATCTATCTATCTATCTATCTATCTATCTATCTATCTATCTATCTATCTATCTATCTATCTATCTATCTATCTATCTATCTATCTATCTATCTACAGTTCAAGTCAGAATTATTAGCCCCCCTGAATTATTAACCCCCCTGAATTATTAGCCCCGCTGTTTGTGCAGTTTCTAAGACTTCCAATCGCCCTCCTGCTGGACTTCTTCAGGCGTTGTCAGTACCTTCAAGACCCTAGTCCCATATCTCGCTAGATTTTGTTACGGGTCTTCCATCCTCTGACGGCAACACAGTGGTTTTAACTGTGGTGGACCGGTTCTTGAAGGCTACTCATTTCATCCCTCTGCCCAAATTACCTTCAGCCAGAGAGACAGCGGTTGCTGTCATTAATCACATCTTTCATATTCATGGCCTCTTAATTTTCATTCGTCTCTTAATTTTGTCAAAATTTGAATTTTGTCATTTATTGGGGGCCACTGTTAATCTTTCGTCTGGTTTTCATCCCCAGAGTAACGGTCAAACCGAGAGAGCTAATCAGGATCTTGAATGCACATTGCGATGTTTAGTTTCTCAGAATCCCTCCTCCTGGAGTCAGCAGCTCCCATGGGTTGAGTACGCACATAACTCATTACCGGTGTCACCTACGGGCCTTTCTCTATATCAGTGTAGTTTAGGTTACCAGCCACCAGTTTTTCCCAGTCTAGAACCTGAAGTTGCGATCCCCTTTGTTCACGCCTTTGTTCAGAGGTGCCGCCTCACATGGAGCAGGGCCAGACAGACCCTCCTCCAGGTGGGTGCGCGCACCATGGCTAATGCCGATCGCCACCGGTCTAAGCCTCCCGTTTACGTTGTCGTTCAAAAAGTGTGGCTTTCTTTAAAGAACTTTCCCCTTCGAACCGTTTATAATAAGTTGGCTTCTAAATTTATTGGCCCATTTATTGTCACTAAAATCATTAGTCCAGTGGCAATCCGCCTTAAATTACCTCCAGCGTACAGGAGAATTCATCCCGTATTTCATGTATCCAAAGTTAAGCCCGTTATTCATACGGCCATTAATCCGCATACTCCGGTTGCTCCGAAGAACTATTACCCCTGTTTAGCGTTGTCGATTTCTTTGAGAGATGCATCATTGCTCTACCCTATCCCTCAATGTCTGGTGAGATCTATACCAGTTGTTATTTCCTGTTATCCCTGTTAATAAATCAACTTGCATTCACTTGCATTTGGGTCTCCTGCGTATTTGTGACACAATGGTTCTAATGTATTTCCTGTTTACATTTTACATTTCCATAGCTTCTGAGAATCCAAAAAGTTCCACGTTTTGATAAATAACATTATGATAGCTGTTATAACATTAACGTATGATTGAATTGCCTCTTTTTACTGATATGAAATAGTTTGACAACAAGCAGGAAATGGGCCAATGACATCAGCACATTGAAATGGTCTATAAACTTTAACACAGAACTTATAAATGACACCTTATACATACTTTCCAACAACTTTTATTCCAACAGCTTTTATTTATTCCATACTTTTTTTTAGCTGAATATTATTGAAAACTAATGTAATATTGTATTTTCATGTATACAGAGTAGGTCCAATAAATATTATAACAAATAAATAATAAGTCACATATCTTATCTATCATATCCAGATGCTTCAGAATAATGTAGCTAACACTGTGTACTATACTACACCTGTCTTAACTGCCTCTGAGCTGTCTCCATCACTGCTCATATCATCACTGCTCATATCATTACTGCTCATATCAAATGTCCAATCTGCATCATTCTCATGGTCACTAAATTCTATCTCATCCTCACTTTTATCTGCAGGTAGGCCAGTTATGTCCTTTTGTTTTTGCCTTTTCATAGAACATGGTGGTGCTAACTGACATACTGTTCCCTGTATTCATATCTAATCAAAAGTAGCATTGCCGTTAAAATTTGATTTTATTCATAATACAGATTCCATTAACATACAACTAATCATTAGCATTAGTTGTTATTGTTACAACTTAAATGATTGCAGCTGACCTTGCTAGCTAGCTAACCGATTGCAATATTCCACATTCCACTACTGCACAGTGTTGCCATTTAACAACATTTGATCAATTTACAAAAAAATAAATAAATTGGAATGGTGAATATGTCATCATAACTTAACAGAGGTGATGTCTCTGATTTTACTGTGCATGTGACATGAGTTGATCCTTTGTTTTTATTGACATTTTCGATTGCATTCAGCAATTACTCACAATAGATGCCAGTCTCAGATGTATGTGTCTACTTAGTGAAAACTATTATTAAGATACATGAAAAGTCCCACAATGCACTGTGAAATCAGTGTGCATCGATACGCGCTACTGTGCCCTTAACAGAAGTTTAGAAGTGCGAAATATGAATGTTGAAAAACAGAGACAGTATCAGGAAAAGAGACAGTATCAGGAAAATGAACATAAAAAGCATGTTGCCATATGGCAACACCATGAGATAGACGGTTAAGTTACATAAATAGTTTTACATTATTCTTCAACCCTGGTTACAAGTGCTAATTGAATTTAATTAATATAATTTAATTGATAAAGAAATAAAAAGATAAAGAATCTTTGAAAACATCCTCACTTTACAGCATTTTTTCCACAAGTGCCTAAATATACAGGGCTGTACAGTAGCTTTCAGGTTGGTTCAAGTGTTGCCACAGTTAATCTGGATTTAGTCTGTCTCAGCTCTTTTGTTTCATAATATTTTTCCTGATGATGGTGAGATCAAATCTTTGTGTGGAGCACTGGCTGCTGTCAGACTCCTTGAGCAAATAAAAATCAGAGGAAAATAACATTTGGAAAGGTACACTGATATTTCCTACTGACACACCATACCAAAAGATGAAAACACCTGTCTTAAAGTCTAAGACTTTTGCACAGTTCTGTATTTCTAAATAAATATTTTGTTTAAATCTTCCAAATGACAAAATAAAAGATAAAGTATAAAATATACATCAGATAAATTTACTATTTAAAAGCAATTTAGGCAAATGTAAATACGTTTAAATATTTACTAATGGCTAAACATGCATGAAGACTTAACTCAAATTAATGGAAACATAATTCTTTACACATATTTTTAAATCTACATATATTAGAACTATATTTGAACAGTTCTTCTTAGATAGACCCCCTGCGCTTACTCGCGCTTCATCCACGTCTGCTTACTGCACAGGCTGGAAAACAATTCCCCCACTCTCGTTTGGATTGTGAGGGTGCAGGTGAGATGTCATTTTTTGGGAGACACTTAAATACATCACGTGCACTGCGCATGCAACGTCTAGAAGTCATGTAAAACAATAAATTGCAAACTGAAATAAAAATAATTTGATTATATGGTTTGGAATTGGATGTTTTATGAGACTATTTACAGGAACTATTTATTTTGCAGGAATTTTGTTGATTTTGCGTTGGATTCAGCAATCACAAAATCTCGAAAAACTAGGGGGTCTGTCTGTTACTTCACAAAGCATAGCTAAATCAATGCTGATCAAAATGCAGGGTGCTGATTGGTTAGGGTCCAATAGACTGCACACAATTAATCAATTGCAACCCATTTTCGCAGTATTATGTTCTGTCAGTGCAAGACCTACAGTATAATAATGCCCAAATTCTAAATTTTCTTCATTAAACCCCATCCATATTCATAGCGCTTCACTTTTTCCACATTTTTTTTTTGTTGCAGCCTTATTCCAAAATGGACTAAATTCATTTATTTCCATGATTTTTTGAAATTATTGCAAATTTAATAACAAATAAAAAACCTGAATAATCACATTTACATAAGTATTCACAGCCTTTGCTCAATACTTTGTTGATGCACCTTTGACAGCAATTACCTCAAGTCTTTTTGAATATGATGCCACAAGCTTGGCACACAGGTCTTCTTTGCAGTACCTTTCAAGTTCAATCAGGCTGGATGGGAAGCGACGATGTTAAGCCATTTTCAGATCTCTCCAGAGATGTCCAATAGGATTAAGGTCTGGGCTCTGGCTGGGCCACTCAAGGACATTTACCGAGTTGTTGTGAAGCCACTCCATTGATATTTTGGCGGTGTGCTTTTCACACATTGGTGGACGCGAGCACCGAAGCAACATGGGGAAGTCCAATACATACAACTGGGATGGGAACTGCGTGCAACCACAGCCCAGTGTTTGGCTCCTGGACTAGACAGGCCAGGCTTTCTATTCAGACACTCCAGTGATTCACTCAAAATATTCTCAACAGAGGGACTGTGTCCGTGTCTGTGTCTGGACTGTGTCTGTCAAAATTTTAATATTTAAGTGAAAGAATTGAGCTTTTGTGATTCACTCTTTGTGGTGTCATAATTTCATTCCGCAGACACAAGCTGATAAAAATAGCATGGTCTATAAACTGAATCTGAAGATCAGGACTAATTAGAATGTGTAGGAAAGAGAATACATTGTTTAATTGATCAATATTGTGTCACTGCATATGAAACAGGTCTTAACAGAAAAAAAAAACACAATTAGTGGAATGATGACATTAAGATTTGCGCATACTGGTACAATTTTTACTCACACTTATTGTCAGCCTTTTTGAAGATATTTTTCGACATTCATATTTTGCACTTCTAAACTTCTGTTAAGGGCACATACAGTAGTGCATATCGATGCACCCTGATTTCACGGTGCATTGTGGGACTTTCATGTATCTTAATAATAGTTTTCCCTAAGTAGACATATACATCTGAGACCTGCAAACCAGCCACACATAAAGCAATGTCAATGTCAATTTTGTTTATATGGCACTATTAAACACAACCAAAGGTTGACCAATGTGCTGCACAATACAAATCACAAAAAAAAGATATTCAATAATCCCTAAAAGAAACAATCCTCCCTGTTAAAATGCCAAATGAAAAAGGTAAGTTTTCAGCCTAGATTTAAAAACAGATAGAGAAGATACAGATCTAATACAGAGGGGCAGAGCATTCCTCACTCTAGGACCACTGCAAAAGCACAGTCACCCCTGCATTTTAGCCTGGACTTAGGGGTGCATAATAATCTCTTGCTTGATTACATAAGATACCAACCAGGCTGATGTTCAGTCAATAGATCTGACAGGTAAGAAGGTGCCAAGCCATTTAGTGATTTAAAGAGAAGCATTTTAATATTGACATGATAGTGCACAGGCATCCAGTGCAAAGAACATAAGACTGGTGTGATGTGGTCATCTTTTTTGGTACTCACATTTTTTTTCCAGCTAGAATAAGTTTTACCTTTATTCAGAGTTGAAGGTGAAATAGCAGGATGTGACGACTGCATTTATCTGTTTATCAAATCTCAAGCCATCATCATCATCATCACCCTGATTTTTGTAGGGCTTCACAAAAAAAGTTTCTTCGATAAAGATTTACTGTATGTGTCCATACTTGAACTCATCCGAATGACAGTGGAAAGACAGTATATGTTTTCCAAATATACAAAGCATCCAGAAAGTATTCATAGCGCTTCACTTTTTCCACATTTTTTTATGTTGCAGCCTTATTCCAAAATGGATTAAATTCATTTATTTCCATGATTTTTTGAAATTGTTGCAAATTTAATAAAAATAAAAACCTGAAAAATCACATGTATTCACAGCCTTTGCTCAATACTTGTTGATGCACCTTTGACAGCAATTACAGCCTCAAGTCTTTTTGAATATAATGCCACAAGCTTGGCACACAGGTCTTCTTTGCAGTACCTCTCAAGCTCCATCAGGCTGGATGGGAAGCGACGGTGTTCAGCCATTTTCAGATCTCTCCAGAGATGTTCAATAGGATTAAGGTCTGGGCTCTGGCTGGGCCACTCAAGGACATTCACCAAGTTGTTGTGAAGCCACTCCATTGATATTTTGGTGGTGTGCTTTGGGTAATTGTCCTGCTGGAAGATGAACCGTCCCCCCCAGTCTGAGGTCAAGAGCACTCTGAAGCAGGTTTTCATTCAGGATGTCTCTGTACATTGCTGCATTCATCTTTCCCTCTATCCTGACTAGTCTTCCAGTTCCTGCTGCTGATAAACATCCCCACAGCATGATTCTGCCACCACCATGCTTCACTGTAGGGATGGTATTAGCCTGGTGATGAGTGGTGCCTGGTTTTCTCCAAATGTAACGCACTCCAAAGAGTTCAATTTTAGTCTCATCAGGCCAGAGAATTTTGTTTCTTATAGTCCTTCAGATGCCTTTTGGCAAATTCCAGGTGGAGAGTGGCTTCCGTCTGGCCACTCTACCATACAGGCCTGATTGGTGGATTGCTGTACAGATGGTTGTCCTTCTGTAAGATTCTCCTCTCTCCACAGAAGAATGCTGGAGCTCAGACAGAGTGACCATCGGGTTATTGATCACCTCCCTGACTAAGGCCCTTCTCCCCCGATCACTCAGCTGGCTGGCTCTAGGTAGAGTCCTGATGGTTCCAAACATCTTCCACTTACGGATGATGGAGGCCACTGTGCTCATTGGAACTTTCAGAGCAGCAGAAATTTTTCTGTAACCTTCCCCACCCTTGTGCTTTGAGACAATCCTGTCTCAGAGGTATACAGACATTTCCTTTGTCTTCATGCTTGGTTTGTGCTTTGACATGCACTGTCAACCCTGGGACCTTATATAGACAGGTGTATGCCTTTTCAAATCATGTCCAATCAACTGAATTTACCACAGGTGAATCCAATTAAGCTGCTGAAACATCTCAAGAATGATCAGTGGAAACAGAATGTACCTGAGCTCAATTTAGAGCTTCACGGCAAAGGCTGTGAATATGTACATGTGATTTTTCAGCTTTTTTATTTTTAATAAATTTGCAACAATTTCAAAAATCTTTTTTAACATTGTCATTATGGGGTATTGTGTGTAGAATTTCGAGGAAATAAATGAATTTAATCCATTTTGGAATAAGGCTGTAACAAAAAAAAATGTGGAAAAAGTGAAGCGCTTAAAATACTTTCCGGATACACTGTAGAACTCAATGGAGCATATACTGTATAATGACAACAGAATAGGGGCTAAGATGAATCCTTGTGGAGCACCACATAATAATAATGAAATAATAATGGAAAGTATGCTGTATGTAAAATAACAAAATCTTTGGGATCAGACTCTAAGCTAGAATAAAATTAGAAACAAACAGTAAATAAATTGTAAATAAAGTGTCATTTAAAAAGTTCATTTTACACAAGCACGAGAAAAGACTTAAATATATTTAAACTGCATCCATGCTATTGGATTCCGTTATTTGGCTTGCAAAGCCTATACATTCTAACCAAAATCTAAACTAAACAGATCTCACTAAACAGATCAATACTTAGAAAAGTCTTAAAATGCATTTTCTGTGCAGAGCATGGTTTGCCAAATCTTTCAACAACTATATAACTTCATTTCAAATGACTTCCCAGTAAACATGCAGTGATCTTTTTTGTAGTATCAATGTTCTACCACTAGATTACTAGGACATAGAAACAAAGTTAAATAAATAAATAATACATGAAAAAATGATTATATTCCAGTAGTTGGCCTTTCATTCCGCTATAACGACCCCTGATAAAATCAGGGACTAAGCAAAAGAAAAAAGAATGACTGAATAATATTCCAGTTTTACCAAGTAAACACTGCCGCCTGCTGATTATATCAGGCAAGTGCTCCTTCGACCAGACCCTCTCGGGGTGATTTTAGCATTTTTGTTTCAGAGCTGTTATACATCTAGTGATTGTTTGCAAGACAAATCTTGATTTAAAAAAAGACCTACGTACATATCTAAATTTTTACGTTTTTAATCTATTAGGCTAATACATTTTTTATAATAAAACGTTTCTTCTTGCATACTTTTCCTACTACAGACTTTATTTGCTTAACAAGACTGCATGAAATTCGTCAGTCAGTATAAACTGTTAGCAGCATACAGCAGTACCATCCTACATTATGTGTTTCAGTTCTCTTCTCTTTTCACAGGAAAGCAAAACTTATCGAGCTGCTTTTACTTTCGTTTTTGTGTAAACAGATCTTACACTTTAAACAGAAAAACACTTCCTGAAGCACTGAATTAGGAAGGAGTCTGAATAGAACCCATTGTAAATAATAGAGTTATTAACAAAACATGAGGTTAAAAATTTGCCTTTTGCCTAAACTCATATGTTGGCTCATCCTTAGAGAATCTATTGAAAACACGCCTATGAAACCACATATCAGAATGTCAACAGTTGTTTGCCCTTCAGTAGATATCTTATTGTTATATTTATATGTATATTGTATACATATAAATGCCTTATTGTGTCAAGTTATACCAATACTTTTATGATCTTACCTTGCAGGGAAGGATTTTATACCAACAGTTCTGCCTATAATCTCTTTTCCTGTCTTTGCACTGCACCTCTTCAGGGCCATGGCACTCATTTTTAGCCCTGTATTTTAATGCCAGTAGACCGGCACGTAGTTCATAATTGATTATATTAAAATAACACTGTATTTATTCTTTCATTTATTAATTCATTCATTTTCCTTTGGCTTAGTCACTTATTTATTAGGGGTCACCACAGCGGAATGAACCGCCAACTATTCCAGCGTATGTTTTACGCAATGGATGCCCTTCCAGCTACAATCCAGAACTGGCAAACACCCATACGCTCTAGTATTCACACACACACAAACACTCATACACACTATGGCCAATTTAGTAAACCAATTCCCTTATAGCACATGTCTTTGGACTAGAGCAGCCTAAGAAAACTGCAAACTCGCCACAGAAATGCCAACTGGCCCAGCTGGGACTCGGATCAGCGACCTTCTTGCTGTGAGGCGACCATGCCGTCCATACTGTAAAAAACAAAAAAGCTAAATTTTGGACTTTACAAACACAGGGATCATGGTAGCCTATGTTTTGCTCTGAAACTAGCAATCGCAGAATTTTGATAAAGATGCCCTCTACTTGTATCCTAATGTTACACTGGTAACCAGATGTTTGACTAAATACTTCAGGGCAGAACAACTGAGAGCAGCATAACAAATCATTGTCTGTCCTCAAGAGGAAAGTGGGACGTCTGAATGTTTTGAGCACTTCATCAGCTGTAAAACCTTTCTTTTACAGAGGGAGTAAAAGGGGGGGAGATTATCAGCCGCACAAGACTGTGCATCCAAATAAGCAGTACTGCCACACATGCTGAGTCTTTTTACTCTACAAGAAAAAAAGGATGAAGACAAAGCAGTCAGTCAGTTCAAAGCAGCTCACAGGATTCTGAAAGAAGGCTTAAAGAATGCAAGCTGGCACAAAGCTCAGGTTTAGTGTGGAGAGGAAACTCAAAACCACAAAAAATGTCAACGAAACATTTGATAGCAGACTACATAATGAGAAGACAAACAGGAAATGCAGACAAATGAGTAAAGCAAATGAAATGAATTAAAACAACAAACGTTATTAAAACATCTACACATACAGTACAGTATGTGTGTTTGTGACGTATGAAACCCCAGCTAAAGTCCGGTAATCTATTTTCTAGGAAGACAGTCAAAGTTGAATAGCCATACAAATGACAAAAATATGCTATTTCTGTTTATTGCAGTAAATAATAATGACATATAACATAATGATAATGAAATGATAATGACAAAGAATAAGAGATACAGTACTATATTTACATTTATAACATAATAAATACTGAAATTATTATTATTTTATATATATATATATATATATATATATATATATATATATATATATATATATATATATATATATATATATATATATATATATATATATATATATATATATATATATATATACAGTTGCAATCAGAATTACTCAACCCTCTGATTTATTAGCCCCCTGTTTATTTTTTTCCCAATTTCTGTTTAACGGAGAGGAGATTTTTTCAACACATTTCTAAACATAATAGTTTTAATAACTCATCTCTAATAACTGATTTGTTTTATCTTTGTCATGATGAAAGTAAATAATATTTTACTAGATATTTTTCAAGACACTTCTATACAGCTTAAAGTGACATTTAAAGGCTTAACTAGGTTAATTAGGGTAACTAGGCAGGTTAGGGTAATTAGGGAAGTTATTGTATAGTGATGGTTTGTTCTGTAGACTATTGAAAAAATATATAGCTTAAAGGGGCTAATAATTTTGACTTTAAAATGGGTTTTAAAAAATTAAAAACTGCTTTTATTCTAGCCGAAATAAAACAAATAAGACTTTCTCCAGAAGAAAAAATATTATCAGACATACTGTGAAAATTTCCTTATTCTGTTAAACATCATTTGGGAAATATTTACAAAAGAAATGAAGGCCGTGTAGGCTGACATGGTTTAGACCAATCAATTTTACTAACAAATATTAAGCATAATTTGAGACAGCCTTAAACTCTCTCTCTCTCTTTCAGTCTCCCTTCAGCCAAGGTTTCAGTTTCCGTTTTGCGTCTGACCCTCCCATCTCTAGGAGAGAGTATTAAAGCCTGCTTCACTTTTTTATCAAACAGTTCTGAAACATACAGCACAGCTTACAGAGGTCCAGGAAAAGGTAAGCACATGCCTACATTTGTTGTTTTTCAGCTGGTTTTCAATAGCTTTTGCAATACTATTTACAAAGACTACTTAAATTACAAAAAAAAAAAAAAAAAAAAACTATAAAAGATCAAATTTGAAATGGATTTGGGATAAATTTAATTTAAATGTATGCTGACCAAAATAAATATATTTGCATGAAACCATCTATTATATATACAGTATTGATTGATTGAAATAAATATGAAATGTATTTAAGCATATATATGTAATAGTATCAGATTTTTGGACATATATTTTGTATTAAATATATATAAACATTTCTTTCCATATTAGAATGGCTTCTAATTTTTCCAGTATGGAACCTGACAGAGCATTAAGAACAAAACTTCACCAGCTGGAATGTCACTTCACATGGGCTCTGATAAAAGATGATATTGATCCAAACGATCTTCTCAATAGGCTTGCAGAACAGATTAATTTGGACCTTGAAAAGAAAGAAAGACTTGCTCGAACATACAGTGCATTGGCATATGTCCAGTTCCTTCTGAGGTTTCACGAGAAAGCACATCACAGCCTCATGACATCCAAGGAGCTCCACATTGAAAGCCATGGGGATGAATTTCACAGAACTCTCATTGTCACTTATGGAAACCTTGCCTGGTTAAACTACCACATGAAGAACTACACAGAGTGTGAAAGTTACCTAACGAAGCTTCAGAGGATAAACGAAACATCTCCTGCTGAGTTGTCATCTATTCCAGAGGTACTTGGTGAGAAGGGATGGACTTTCCTTAAATTCTCACGTAAATATTACGACGGAGCCAAAGAGTGTTTCAGGAAGGCTGTAGAATTGGAACCCGAGGTACCTGAGTGGCACACTGGTTATGCCATTGCTCTGTATCGCACTGAATTTAAGAGTACGGCTTTGAAAGATTCAGATACAGTCAAGCAGCTAAGACTGGCCATTGAGATGAATCCAGATGACGACGTTCTCAAGGTTCTCCTAAGCTTGCGACTGATTGTTTACAAGAGGAACAAAGAGGCTGAAAGCTGGGTAGAAAAAGCTTTAGAAAAATCACCAGATCACCCACATGTCATGCGATATGTTGGGAAATTCTTTAGGAATAAAGGGTCTGTTGATAGGTCAATAGATCTGTTAAAGAGAGCACTTGAACGTTCACCCAATTCAAGTTTCATACATCATCAGCTGGCTCTTTGCTACAAGTTCAAGAAAATCCAGGTTCTGCAAGAACAAAGTCACCATACAAAAGGATCAAGAGTTCAACAGCTTCGTGATCAGTGCATATATCATTTAGAAAAGGCCACCAGCCTGACAACCTCCTTTATTTCTGCAATGAGTGATCTAGCACTACAGTATGGAGAGAATGGTGACATACCTCGGGCTGAGGAGTGGTTTCAGGTCACTTTCAAAACAGCCAAAGAGAAAAATGACAATTTACATGTGATCAACTACTATTATGCAGAATACCAGATGCACTGCCGCAGATGTGAGTCATTAGCTGTTCAACACTACATGGAATGTCTGAAGGCGTGGCCAGAATCAGTTGAAGGCAGGAGAAGTGCCACTACAATGAAGAAGACTGCTGACAAATGGATTTCCAGAAACTCGCAGGAAGGGAAAGCTTATGGTATGCTAGCGTTTCTTCATAAGGTAAAAGGAGAGATACCTCAAGCCATTAAATGCTATGAGAAAGCCCTGGGTTATGAAGACAATGATGAGTTCCTCAGAAACCTCAGGGAACTCAGGCTGTCTTTACTGTAAAGTCATCACAAATTATTGCTTACACAATCTGATGTACAGTATTCAATATGATTTGTGCATCACTGGCACTTTATGGCTATTTATTCTTTGGCACTTTATAACTTGGTGATTATTTTATGTTTATTCTGTGGTGATTGAAGGATAGTTAAAAATATATATAGTAAAAAATTAAGAGTCTGTCTCTTACCAATTGTCTCCATCCATTTACTTTTTCTTTCTTCTGTTCAACACAAAATATATTTTGAAGAATGATAGTAATAAGTTGACAGTCTCCACTGTCAGAAAATAAATATTATGTAAGTCAAAGCAGAATAATGCTGTTTTTTTCTTTCAGTGAAATATTCCTTTAAATAACATGTTACTTTATCAAAAAGCACTACATTAAACACCGAAATCTAAGAAGTTGAAATAAAAATCTAAACGTATATAGCAATTGTTTGTCTGTCTATATTTTTTTTTCTCAAGCATTTATTCATACAGATTAAAAATTTCAGATGGTGAATAATTTCCATTCCAATCCCAAAGATGTGTGAAATGTATAATCATTGTATTTGAAAGTAGCATTATATTCCATACATCAGAGCTCTTTAGAGCAAACAATCAGAAGTAATGTCATGCCATTACATTCTCTGCATAAAACAAATTAAAGCAGCCACTTATAAAATATATTTTAAAGCTTTTTAAAACTCTATCCAGCCACTATTTGCTAGATGGCATGATAGCCTCGCCCAAAGACATTCAATATTTATCTTGTCACATTGAGAGCATAACACAGAGGGTATTTTTTTTCATTCTGAGGTGTGGCTTGACTGTTTCAGATTTCATTCTGGCACAAATTCTGCATCGCATTCTTTGAGAACAAAGTCCTGTACTTTCTTGTTATGGATGTAAAATTTAAACTATAAGTCTGCAGGTCCTTAATTAAAAAGCAATGCCATAACAATGAAAAATGTATGCCTGCTTCATAAAAAAGTTCAGAAAATGCATTCCAGACTTTTTACAGTTAAAACTTCTGTATTATTAATAAAGACAGTTAATTACATCCATGATCATTTTACTAAAATGCCCACAACAAAGTCGCTCTAAGTTTTGATCTGATAATTATTAATAATAAATTTTGTTGTGGCATTCATACGTACTGTACATCATAATACAATGTTTACTTGAAGTCAGCATTCTGAGGCACTTAAAATCTTGTCCAATCCAGTTTTACACATAGCTGAATCGTTGGAAAAAAAAAATCATTAATCACACAACTTTGTAAAAATGTTTTCATATTTCAAAACATTCATTCATTTATTTTGTTTTTGGCTTAGTCCCTTTATTAATCTGGGGTCGGCCACAGTGGAATGAACGCCAACTTATCCAGCATGTTTTACGCAGCGGATGATCTTCCAGCTGCAACCCATCACTGGCAAACATCCATACGCACTCATTCACACACATACACTATGGACAATTTAGCTTACCCAATTCACCTATACTACATGTCTTAGGACTTGTGGGGGAAACCAGAGCACCCATAGGAAACCCACGCGAATACGGGGAGAACATGCAAAATCCACACAGAAATGCCAACTGACCCAGCCGAGGCTCGAACCAGCGACCTTCTTGCTGTGAGGCGACAGCGCTACCCACTGCAACACAGCGTCGTCCTATTTCAAAACAAAAACTTTTAAAAATATTTTAAAAGTGTATTAGACAAACCAAACTATAATGAACAGACCTAGCTGAATCAAACTAACAAACAAAAAAAAGAACTGATAAAATAAGACTTCTTATTAGGCTACTTCTCATTACTTCTTCGTTGTATTAGCATTTAATAGGTTAATCTAAGACATGATTATGCAGAGTAAAGCAATTACATGTGCTTTATAAGTATTAGCCAATTTCCATACTAATAGACATAAATCTAGTAGGCTAATGTGTTCACAATAAATGAGTTAAATAGATCTATACAATATTGTACACTGTTAGACATATTCTCAAAAATAGCCTACTATTTACGGGGCTCAGGCAAATTCGAATTTATTTATAGAATTTGAGTATATCAGATCTATAATTAGGTATTTAAGTGCCATGAGTAGGCCTGTCACGAAAGCTGGTTTGCCTTTTTTTGCATCTCAAACAGGAAACTGAATGGGCACGGTGACGTATTCAGGAACTGAAAAGTGCTATGCTGCATACTCACTTTTAAAACATCTGTCTGTATCGTCCACAACACAGAGGAAAAATGTCAGAGCAGAGGTGAGTGCTCATTTTGTGTGAACTTAGCATGAACTTAACTTACTAATCGTTACTAAATGACAAACGGTAGTGCTGCCAACAAAGCCTTGAATGTTTAGAAATCTGATCGAAAAAAAAAACGTAGAGGCACATACTATAGCGTCAGCTACAATTAAATAAATAAATAAACAGACCGCGGTCGCGTTTCATTTAATTATTAACGAAATTCTGATGAGACTACTCAAAATTTGTAAGCATAAAAACAGTAAAGGGGAAAGTTTTTTTTCTTTTATGAAAGTGCTAATAATGCTAGCCATTTTATTTCGCTTGGATCATTTTTAAACAATCATTTAATCTATGAATGAACGAGCAATGAAGATTGTAATTATTCAGGTTCAAAATGATTAGGGTGATAAAGTAAATTTCTATGTAACTTGGTTTACTTGAGAATGGAAGGAGATTATAGAGCTAATTACCTTAGGGTACTAATTATGCATTACGGTAATATAGTTAATATATTAAATAAGGCTAATATGTTGTTTAGTGCATAAAATAGTTTTATAAAGTTTATAGTTTTATATAGTTTATATATAGCTTTTTATTTATATGTTAAAAGTAATAAATAATGTTATGTTAAAAAATAAACATATTGGCTGACTAGTTTCCTCATTGGCAGCACCTAGCTATCTACAGAGGGTAAACAAGTCTGCGCATGGTTAATCCTTTCGTGGTTGGCACCCAGTTTGCTTTTCAAATGTCCTAGTATAGATTTGAATAATACATTTGATTTGTATAGCACTTTTCCTACATGCATGCAACTCAAAGCGCTTCACAAACAACAAACAAGCATTAAAATCAACAAATAACAAGATGTATAGCCAAATAAAGCAAAATAAACAACAAATAAAGACTCCGATAGAAGCATACATGTACACGCATGTATGCATACATCTACACAATCACACACAAAAGTCCTCACATAAGAATATACATGCACACATCGTACATACATACACCTACACAATATAAATAAAATGCATAGACTTCACACAATGTAATATTTATACGCAATTTTAAAAAGGTGCGTCTTAACACGCTTTTTAAAAACATGAATGCTGGGGGATTCTTTCACTTCTTTTGGAAGACAATTTCAAAGTTTTGGGGCATAGTGACTAAAAAAAGGTGCCGCCAGATCGCAGAGAGTCCAGCACTAGAAGAGCGTAGCAAACGGTTTGGATTACATTTCAATAAGCAGTCAGAAATGTAAGAAGGTGTCATGTTGTGTAGTGCCTTATAAACTAATAAAAGAATCTTAAAATCTATCCTTTGGTGCACTGGTAACCAGTGTAATTCTATTAATGCCGGTGTGATATGTTCTCGTTTCTTCAATTTCATTAAAACATTTTGTACCAATTGCAACTTCCTTGTAGAACCCTTAGGTAAACCAATATAAATAGCATTGCAGTAATCAAGCCGAGAGAAAATAAAAGCTTGAATTAGTTTCTTAGCATCATTAAAAGATAGGAAAGACCGAATTGATTGAATGTTTCTTAAATGATAAAAACATGTTTTTGTAACTTGATTAATATGAGATTTAAAATTAAGATCACTATCGAAAATAACACCCAGGTTCTTTAATTATTTTTTAGATTGTAAACCTAAAGAACACAATTCTGCCTTAATCCTCTCTCGCTCAGGTTTTTTGCCCACAATAAGAATTTCGGTTTTATCTTTATTCAACTTTAAAAAATTTGCAGTCATTCATTGTACAATACTGGACATGCAGTTGGACAATTTTTTTTATTGCAGCACTGTCTCTGGGCTCAACAGAAATGTATAATTGTATGTCATCAGCATAAAGATGATAATTAATGCCATATTGCTGAATTATACTACCTAAGGGAAGTATATATAATGAAAATAAACTTCGGCCTAGGATAGATCCTTGAGGAACACCACGTAATATATTATGTTCTTGCGATGTATATTCTTCTATATTTACTTAAAATGTCCTTTCTGTAACATATGTATTGAACCAATTTAAAACTTTCCCAGAGAGACCTACAAGCTGTTCCAGTCTGTTAATCAAGATGCAGTGATCAAACGTGTCGAATGCTGGACTTAAATCCAGAAGAATTAAAACTGATGCATTACCTTTATCTATATGTAATCGCATGTCATTAACTACTTTTAGTAGAGCTGTTTCTGTACTATGACCTTTTCTAAAACCTGACTGATATTTTTCCCACAATCTGTGCTCATCTAAAAATTGATTAAGCTGTAGCAATACAACTTTTTCTAAAATCTTGCTAAAAAATGGAACATTAGAAATTGGTCTATAATTATTTAAAACTGTGGAGTCCATATTTGATTTCTTTAAAAGTGGCTTTACCGCAGCTTTTTTTTTTAAGCATTAGAAAAAATTCCTGTCACTAATGAATTATTTACTATGTCAAGGACATAGTAAATCAAGCAATTTGAAACCTTTTTGAAAAATTCTGTTGGGATGGGGTCAAGACAGCTAGAAGAGGACTTTAACTGAGATATTATTTGTATAAGATTATCTTTACTAATGATTTCAAACCTTTCCATTTTATTTTGTGGAGAACTTCCCAATTCATCTACAAAAGTTTGATTAATCTGTACAATATCTGTTCTAATCTGCGTTATTTTGTTATTAAAAAATGTAGCAAAATCGTCACACATAATTGCAGAAGGCTGGTCAAAATAATTAGCAGGTTTATTGTTTAAAAGACAATCTATGGTAGAGAAGAGTTTTCTAGGATTACTACTGTTTACATTAATGATCTTTGAATAAAAAGATTGTCTTTCCACACGAATAGTTTTATTATATTTGTATAAATTAGACAGCAAAATCTCATGATGTACGCTTAATTTAGTTTTCCTCCAGAGACGTTCTGATTTTCGACATTTCCTCTTCAACTGACAAAAATGATCATTTTTCCATGGCATTTTCTTTAACATTAACCTTTTTTTCTTTTTCTTTTCAGGAGCCACGATATCAAAAGTTGATTTTAATAACGTGTTTAAGATATCAACTTTATCATGTACATTCATCTCACCCCGCAAATGTAAAAGCGCTTGTTGAATCTCATTAATAAAGATTTCCGACGTTGATGCATTAATAAGCCGCTTTCTAATTATTTTTTCTTTAAGCTGAAGTGTAATATTAATTTGACAATTAAAAAATAAGCAAAAGTGATCTGAAATTGCTAGATCAATTATTTCATTTATGTTCGCATTAACACCATGTGATATTATAAGATCAAGCGTATGCTTTTTATTGTGTGTTGGACCATTTACATGTTGCGTAAAACTAAAAGAATATAAAACTCTTGGCTAAAAGGATAGTTCACCCAAAAATAAAAATTCTGTCATTAACAGTTGACAGTATGACAGTTTCATGACCTTTACTCTGTAGGGTCAGAAAGTTATCAAATTTCTTCCAAAATATCTTAATTTCTGTTCCAAAGATGAACGAAGATCTTACGGGTTTGGAGCCGCCTGATTTCACAAGGAACCCAAATTATATATATATATATATATATATATATATATATATATATATATATATATATATATATGTATATATGTATATGTATGTATGTATGTATGTATGTGTGTGTGTGTGTGTGTGTGTGTGTGTGTGTGTGTGTACACACACACACACACACACACATATATTGTTTAAATACAAACTTTTTTGCATGAGATTAGTCATGATCATAATCATTTGACTACTAATTTTACATAGAATACCATATATACATACAATGCAGATTTTAAAATTTGGTTTTATTTACTTGCTTACTAATTTATTTGTTTTTTTGTCAGTTCCATCCAGGACAGCTTAAAACTGAGGCTGGATCAGCTCGATTGTCACTTTACTTGGGACATTAGAAAGGACGATCTAGACTTAACAAATGTCCTCAACAGGCTCGAGGAACAGGTCAAGATGGGTCTTGGGAGGGAAGAAGGGGTTGCCCGAACTCACTGTTCTTTAGGATATGCAAAATGTCTTCTCAGTAACAAAAAAGAAGCCCTTACTCACCTGTCAAGATCTGAGATGCTCATAAAGGAAAAGCTTGGCGACAACTGTGACAAGACTCTCATTGTCACTTATGGGAATTTTGCCTGGATGAACTACCACATGGAGAACTACACAGAGTGTGAAAGTTACCTGGTTAAGCTTCAGAAGATACATGAAATGTTTCCTGCTGAGTCTGTTCCAGAGGTGCTTGGTGAGAAAGGATGGGCTTATCTTAAATTCTCTCATAAGTATTATGAAAGAGCTGTGGAGGCCTTCCAGAAGGCTATAGAACTGGATCCAGAAAATAGTGAGTGGAACGCTGGTTATGCCACAGCGCTGTATCGCATCGAAACCGATCGCACTGAAACAGATACATCTTGTACTGTGGATTCACCTGCAATCAAACAGCTGAGACGGGCCATTAGCATCAACCCAGATGATGATTCCTTGAAAGTTCTTCTAGGACTTAGGCTTTCCTTATGCTCCAAAAAGTTGATGAAGGAGTCTGAGAAACTAATGGAGACTGCTCTGAATGGCTCTCCAGAACTTCCACAAGTCATCAGATACGTTGGGAAATTTTTCAGGAATCAAGGATCGGTAGACCGGTCCATTGAATTGCTGAAGACAGCACTTCAAAAATCACCAAACTCTGGTTTCATACATCATCAGTTGGCAATGTGCTACAAGACCAAGAAAATTGACTTGCAGAAAGAGAAAGGGGACAGGTTTCAGATAAATAATGCACGAAATCAGTGCATCTACTATTTAGAAAAGGCAACTTCCCTAAAGGATTCTTTTATCATTGCAATGTGTGAGCTCGCAATTCAGTACGGAGAGAAACGTGAGTTGTCCAAGGCAGAGAAACTGTTTAAAAAAACATTTATTACAGCCAACGAGAAAAATGAGTGCATACATGCAGTACATTTTTACTATGCAGAGTTCCAGCAGTACAGTAACAGGTGTGAGCATGTAGCTATCGAGAATTACAAGAAGTGTTTGACAATGAATCCAGATAGTAGTGAGGGGAATAGAAGTGCATACAAATTGATGAACATTGCCAAGAAACATCTCAAAGCTAACCCAAATAATTGGAATGCTAATGAAATACTGGGATTTATTTATCAAAAGAAAGGGGAAATGTTTGGGGACACCAAAAGCTATGCAGGAACAGGCGATGAAGAGAACGATGAATGCCTCCACAACCTTTTAGAGATTAACTGTAAAATATAAACATCTACAAGAATGCGTAAATACTTTTTAAAAGGACCTTATTTGCTTGCTAATGTGTGCAGAAATCACTTGCTTAAACAGAAAAATTGATAAATTCATATTATTACAAAAGAGCAAGTGAGTCCACACACTAAAATCTGCAAAAAGCAAGCCCAAACTATGTCCACATACAGGAAGAGATTTCCATACAGTCTCACCACTTTTTCTTTTCACATGCTTTTTTTTCCACTCTATCATGCTCACTCCTGCCTTGGAATAGACACATTCGTATATTTCATATTAGTGGAAGCAACGCAGTGGCGCAGTAGGTAGTGCTGACCCCTCACAGCAAGAAGGTCGCTGGTTTGAGCCTCGGCTGGGTCAGTTGGCGTTTCTGTGTGGAGTTTGCATGTTCTCCCTGCATTCGTGTGGGTTTCCTCCGGGTGCTCCGGTTTACCCCACAGTCCAAAGACATGCAGTACAGGTGAATTGGGTAGGCTAAAATTGTCCGTAGTGTATGAGTGAGAATGAGAGTGTGTGGATGTTTCCCTGAGATGGGTTGCAGCTGGAAGGGCATCCGCTACGTAAAACATGTGCTGGATAAGTTGGCGGTTCATTCCGCTGTGGCGACCCCAGATTAATAAAGGGACTAAGCCGAAAAGAAAATGAATGAATGATCATGAATCAGCTTGACAGCGTTGTCAATGTCCTGTTATGATTAATTACACTTCACCATAGATATTTACATTAGATGTCGCCTACCCTGTTGTTGTACCCACCATTTTAGTACAGGGTACACTCTCAGGAAAAAAAGGTACACGGTGGTACAAATAATGTTTCTTGAGGAACAGTTTTGTACCTTTGTAAAAGTTGTACCTTATATAACAAAACAACTGGTAAAACAAAACTAGAGGTATTGTAAACTAAACTGTTAAGGCATTTTAAATAAACATTTGGTTAGCATTTTCTGATAAATATGTTCATTATTGAAATCCGCACCTTTTGGTGTTTGCTTTCCACTACTCACAAGAGCTGGCAAAAGTCCTGCATATGCAAAGTGTTCATGCAGACATTTTAGTATTGTAAAACTAATCAAACATTGTGCATATCTCGTTAAAATACTTTCGCATAATTATATTTCTATAATTTTTTGGGTGAAGATTGAAGAAAAAAAAGTTTTTTATATTGTACTTGGGAGAATGTGTTTCTGTCACACTTTTTTAAAAATGTTTAGCAAAAAATAGATCTTTTGATTTATGGTAAAGTATTTTTATTCTTTATTGTAAATGGAAAAGGTGCATTTACACAAAAATAAACTTTTTTTTTTTTTTTTTTTTTTTTAAACATTGTTTAAAAATGTGATGTTTTATATTTACTGAAAATAAATTGACACATTTTGGATAAAGCAAAATGCCTTTAAATAGTTCTTGAAAGAACACATTTGACACCGTTAAGGTAAAAAGTGTCTTGTCACTGTAATGGTGCCTTCATGAATCAGATTTGTACCTTTGATGAAGGTACATTTTTGTATCTGCAGGTTTTAAAAACCAAAGGTACATTTTGGTTTACCATGGTACAAATCGTGTCCTTAAAGGTACAAACTGCAATGGTACAAATTTGTTTCTTTGTCTTAAGGTACAATTCTGTTCCATAAAAAGGTACTGCCCCAGTGACAAGGGTTTGTACCTTCTTTGGTACAACATTGTTCCATTTTTTCTGAGAGTGTAGCTCTCCTTTGAAAGGAATGCAGGACCAAGGTGCAGTGGAGGATCGGCCATCCAGAGCCAGAGATATATACACACATATATATATATATATATATATATATATATATATATATATATATATATATATATATATATATATATATATATATATATATATATATATATATCTCGGGAGTTTTCCTGGTGTTCAGTATGCAAATATTTTTTAAGTGACGAAAATTATAATTTTACATCACTTTTCTACATTGTTGGATAAGTTACGGCACGGGCATTGCTGACAAAGAGCATGTGTTTGTGTGCATGGAAATGTATTATCCTCCCTCCCTGTTTAATTTGATCTAATCCATGTCCTGAAACACACCCCCTCTCCTGCTTTCACTTCTCATTTTAACGGAGGTAGTGATTCGTTTGTAAATGAATCTCCGTTATGAACAACTCGTTCACTTAGCCGACAATAATGCAAGTTTCTGGCACTGCAGCATCTTGTCATATTTCATTTACAGTACTGTACATACGCCTAGAACACAGTGCAAGTTGATGCTGTATTATTATCAATACTTGTTTAGCACAAAAGTTTATTACAAAAACTTAAAAAACGAAATTTTACTTATGAAATGTTCTGCCTTTGTTT
Source organism: Danio kyathit (assembly GCA_903798195.1). Classification (NCBI taxonomy): domain Eukaryota; kingdom Metazoa; phylum Chordata; class Actinopteri; order Cypriniformes; family Danionidae; genus Danio; species Danio kyathit. The sequence goes on along the minus strand of LR812530.1, from coordinate 19,378,220 downwards.
TATTTTCTTTGTTTGCTCGTTTCTACACCCGTACACAGCGCTAAAGTCCAGCATCTACACATTGGCTTTGGTCTTGAGTGTGGTTGAATGACATTTGTGCTGGGAGCCCTGTACAAATGTGGCTGCGCTATGCTCAGGGTCCGTATGCGATATCTAGTGTATATATCTATGACACAATTAGCAGTCTTTTGTAGTACTGTTAAATTTTTTCAGTTTTTTACTTTAAACTTACACATATTTGTGCAGTATATGAATTAGTTATTGCATTAAAAAAATGTGGTTCATGAAAAACATCTAAGCACATTTAAGTTGAAATCTTTTTTTGTTCGCAGAAAATGTACATCAAAAACGAACACTTAAACTCATTTATCTGATGAGAGTCACAGTTTAGTCTATTATTTTAAGAATTTAATTGTAATTATTTTAGGTTATCAATTCTTGTTTGTTAAACTGTTCGTAATTAGTTACATTATATGTATTGTATCCAATGCTAAATTAAAGGTTTGAACAGAATGTGCAATAAACAACTGTGATTTGTGGTCATCGGAACATTGTTTTTAATGTCAGAATATAAATTTTTTTTTTGCTACTTTAGTTTCTAACAAAAAAAAATTAAATAAAATCACAGCCAAGGCCACCATTAATAAAAAAAATTATATAGGCTTACCATTACAAAAAGTTTACAATAGTAAACATGCACGTCAGTTCTGATTGTCCAGACATCTTTCGATCAACACTGCCCTCTACAGGCGTAAATTACATTGTACAACTGTTCATGAACATCAATGTACAGTTACTACAAAAACAAAAATGCAAGTATGTGGTCCAAACAGTTTACCAAATATCAGATATTATACATGAGTAAACATATGAGATATAATAAAAAAATTGCGCAAAAGACCGTTGCGTCTATAGGCATTTGTAAGGTTGGATTTTTGTTATGCGGAAGAACATGGGTTCACATGTTCTCACAACAGTTCAAAGACAGCTACAACGGATATGCATCTTCGTTCAGGAAATAAAAACTGAAAGTACAGCGCCGTATAAGTCAGTGGTTTTTAAACATTATTTGCGCATAATTTTCTGCAAAGAAAATGTCAGAAATAAGGTGAGTTATTTCCTAATCTTAAGATTTGATCATTTTAAAAAAAATCTTTACGACAAGTGGTAATGCAAAGGAGTTAAATGTCAGGTATTATATGTTGCTGGTATGTTTTGGCAACGGCCACAGCCAAATGTAGGCTATATGGATAAAAATGATCGATTTTTCTTTAATTCCGAAAGACATTAGAATTTTAAGCAAAGATCATGTTCGGTCCGTGAAGGTATTTTGTACGATCGGTTCATTTATCAGACACTCGGTTACAAAACAATTTTAAGTCTTTGTGGTTTTTATGTTTCCGCTAAAATACGCCAGAGAGACAAAAATATGTGCGCTTAATCCCTCGAGATATACGTGTATACATATAGCCTACTAAATTTGACAACAAATTAACCACATGAAATTATATAACACCAAAATGTTCAGAATAACATCCTGGTTATTGCACAAGACACAATACTTTTAAAATAACTTTTGATGTAGGAAATAAAATAGTAAATATTCAGAATATTATTCTCCATAATGCAGAATTGTTTTTCCAGATTGTGCCTTTGCTGTTTCTATACTGAATCCATATGTTTTCCGATATGTTGAACACACTGTAACCACATACATTAATAAAACTCTGATGCCATTTGAGATAAAGGTATTAAACGAAGTGCAGAAACTTCAGAATATTATTCTATGTGATGTGGCTTCTTTTTATATGTTATACATGTATAAGCTATACTTTATTTGTTTTTATATACAGTACTGAATCCATATTTTCAATATGTTGAATACACTGTACTTGCATCAATTAAACTGACACCATATAAAATAAAGGTATCAAACCAAATCCAAATGCATAGAACATACTGTGTGTGTGTATATATAAATATATATATATATATATATATATATATATATATATATATATACAGTTGAAGTCAGAATTATTAGCCGACCTTTGAATTTTTTTTTCTTTTTTAAAAATTTCCTAAATGATGTTTAACAGAGCAAGGACATTTTCACAGTATGTCTGATAATATTTTTTATTCTAGAGAAAGTCTTATTTATTTATTTATTTAAGTCTTATTTTATATATATATATATATATATATATATATATATATATATATATATATATATATATATATATATATATATATATATATATATATACACACACACACACACAGTTTTTGTTTTATCTAACTGTATTTACTTAGTGGAACTTATAACACCCAACCAAACATCAACATGTCTGAAAAAAATGAACATATAAAAAACAGAATCAATCGGTTGGAAATAGGATCACCCCCTTGTTTCAGAATTTGGTTGAATAACCTTTTGCTTTAATTACAGCCTTTAATCTGTTGGCATACGTTTCTACTAACTTTGCACATTTAGACTTTGCAATATTAGCCCACTCCTATTTGCAGAACTGTTCAAGTTTAGTTCAATTTGATGGTGTCCGTTTGTGGACTGCAGTCTTCAAGTCATTCCACAGATTTTCAATAGGGTTAAGTCTGAACTCTGACCTGGCCATGGCGGGACATTCACCTTTTTCTCCTTTAACCGCACTGTGTGGTCAGTTTTGCTGTGTCCTTCGGGTTATTGTCATGTTGGAAGGTAAACCTTCTTTCCATTGATAACTTTCTGGCAGAGAGCAGCAGCAGATTTTCCTCAAGAATTTGTTGGTATTTTGCCCCATCCATTCTTTCTTCTATCCTAACAAGTGTTCCAGTTCCTGCTGCAGAGAAACAGCCCCATAACAAGATATTTACACCTCCATGTTTTATGGTAGGAATGGTGTTATATGGATGGTGAGCTGTATTGGATTTCCGCCAGACATATTGTTTGGTGTTGAGGCCAAATAATTCAATTTTAGTCTCATCTGACCATAACTCTTTTTTCCAAGTGGTCTCGAAATCTTCTAGGTGTGCTTTGGCAAAGCTCAGTCGTGACTTTATGTTGCTTTTCTTGAGAAGAGACTTTTTTCTTGCAACCCTCACATACAAGCCACATTTGTGGATAATTTTTTATATTGTTGTCACATGCACACAATGACCACTCTTTGACATAAATTCCTACAACTGCTTCAGAGTTGTTGTAGACTTCCTGGTTGCCTCTCTGACCAGTTTCCTCTTGGCTCTTTCATCCAATTTGGAGCAATGTCCTGATCCAGGGAGGGTCTGTGTTGTACCAAATACCTTTCACTTTTTAATAATGGATTTCACTGTGCTTCTAGGCATTTATAAAGCATTTGATTTTTTTTTTGTATCCATCCCCTGACTTGTGCCTGGCCACAACTTTATCCCGGAGATCTTTTGACAATGCCTTGCCACCCATAGTTGATGGTTTGCTTCAGTTGCACTACCTTTGTTGAAATGCTACAATAAAGCCGCAGTCACACTAGAGTTTGAGCTTGCAAAATTCTGTCGTACGGCGCTGCGAAAAGGGGCGGGATTAAACAAGATGATTAGACATTAAAAAAAGCGAGCGATTGCTCCATGTTTTAAATTTCTGTTCAGAGAGGTCATGTTTTGATCCTGGATTGGTCTCACGCAGTGAAGTGATGCGATTTCGCAAAAGCATGACCCTGAAGCATGACCCTGCGTTTCCGGTCTGATGCATTCGCGTGGGTATGAATGGAAGTCTATGGAGGGAAAAGTCCAGTGTGACTGTGGCTTTAAGGCTATTTCCATGCTGAGCTAATCAAATTGACCACCAATGAAAGTGAAATGGCATTGTGTGTTCTTAAAAAGGTGATTAGCTACACCTGATTGAGTTTACAAGTAATTTTTAGGAGGGGGGTGATCCTTTTCACAACTGAGTGATTCTGTTTTTATGCTTGTTAATTGTTTTCTGACATGTTGGTGTTATATCTTTTAAACTGATGTTACATGTTGTACTGAATAATTACACCTAGATAAAACAAAACTGTGTCTGTCTTCATTTCAGGCTACAATGCAACAAAATGTAATTATTTTGAAGGGGGGTGATTCTTTTCTAAACCCACTGTATGTGTGTGTGTGTGTATATATATATATAGGGGTGTAACGGTTCACAAAAATCACGGTTCGGTTCGATACGACACAGTGTGTCACGGTTCGGTATGTTTTCGATACAGCAAAAAAAAAGAAAAAAGCCAGAGGATTTCTCTCAAAAAAGCATGACCTCTCTTCTTTTTTTTTCTTCTTTTTTTTTACTTTGAACAGTGATATAAAGCTATACATCTGGGGTTTCTGCTTAGCAGCAAATAAAACAAATCCTTCTTCATACTCAAAACCAAAAAGCTGCTTATAAAAATAAATGTAATATTTTAGTAGTTAAACAAATAAAAAGAAAAGAACAATTTAGTTTTTATATGGAACTCAAATTCAATAAATTAAGTAATTTTTTTTTTTTCAGAAAGTGTCCACCTTTTCTTCAGACAGCACAGATCTGCTTGATTTGACTGTCACCTGCCATTTCAGTGGATCTGAAAGCAGAAATTATTATCTGACTGAAATGGGCTTATGAAGGAATAATGTAACGGGGCTCTATTACATTTAACACTTTCTTAAAACCCGAAATTTCCACTACCGATTAAGGTTTCATATACATAGCTAGAAATGTACAGATCGCCTCAGTGATTTGTTTTGCCCTGTTCGAATCTGGAGAAATTGCCTGTCTGAATGCTGCGGGAATAGTTGCATGTAGTGCGCGTGTCTAGTTTTCGTCTAATTCCAGTTAGTGATTCCGTGATGTCAGTAGCTATGTTACCATCCACCTATTTTTATGTGCATTTTGATTATGTTTATAAAAAAACGGTTGATGGAAACATGATGCGCATACATTTTGAAAATGCGCATAACTGAGTAGGATAAACTTTTTATTTGATAAGAAAAGATGCACATAAACTACGATGGAAACACTTTTACCGCACAAATTCCAGTGTGCGCATTAAAAAAAAAGGTTGTGTGATTTTGTTATAAGAGATCATGTGATGATAAAAATGTGTGTGAATGGACAAACCAGCAGGCTGCACATTATAAACCATCTGAAATGTTGTTTTTGTCATTCTAAAACGCCTTACCGTTTAAGTATTAGTGTGACACCTTCAAACGCCACCGCGCGTTCACTGCATGTCAGGATTGCTTTCTGAGGCGCAATTTATTATATGAAGAAAAGATTGACGCAACTTCTACTGCTGTAAATTCAGTTTTTACTCTTGATATTTGGCGCCAGTTAATCAGGAAGTGACGGTTTTGTTCACTTTGACTCGTTGGATGGAAACACAGCTTTATTCGCAGGTCTTTTATGCGATAATCCAACAACATAGTGTTTTTTTTGTCCACCACTCTCTTGCCATCACCCTCAAAACAGGGAAACCAAAGTGAACCCAAACGCCAGACGCGCTGTTGATTATAGGAGGATTACAACAGACTCTTTGGTTAGCAAGCAAGATTATTAAGGACCACTCACATATTCTCCATTCAGCATTTGAGCTGCTCCCCTCTGGAAGACGTCTTCGTTGCATTGTGTGTAGAACTTAGAGAAGAAGAGCCACTTTTGTTCCTAAAGCCATTCTGCTTTTAAATTCCAGAAGTAACACTTTAAAACTGTAACAAATTTCAGTATGTATTTTAGATGCATTTTGGATTTTTAAAATTAATTTATTTGTCTATATTTATAGTTGTTATTGTTATTTATTTAAGTGTATATTGTGTTTTGTGTGCTAACAATACTGTTTTCTTTTGGTGCTGCTCCATATGCCTTGAATTGCCCCTAGGGGACAAATAAAGTTTTTTGAATTGAATTGAATTGAATACTTCCCAGAGATGGGTTGCGGCTGGAAGGGCATCCGCTGCGTAAAATCGTGCTGGATAAGTTGGCGGTTCATTCCGCTGTGGCGACCCCGCAAGGGACAAAGCCGACAAGAAAATGAATGAATGAATGAATTGAATACATTAATGTTAGCCATTTAGCGAGCTACTGCAGCGTGTGCCTGACTGGAGTAGTGTGGAGGTGGGCGGGGAAGGCAGCATGTCATGTCCAGGGTCACGTGATTTGGGATGCCTTGTTGAGCGTTGTTGCACTAAAAACATTATATTCTGTACACTTACTCTCTTTTATCTTTTTAGAAATTTGTCTGAATCGTTCGGTTTGTAATGCGTACCGAACCGAAAGCCTCGTACCGAACGGTTCAATACGAATACGCGTATCGTTACACCCTTAATATATATATATATATATATATATATATATAGGGGTGTCAAAATTAATCGTTTCTTCGGTGCACCATGATGCAGATGGTCACAATTCGATATCAGTTCAGTAATAGATCATAACCAGTTATTACGCACTGACGTCATTTATCCCCTATGCGCGGTGTCGCGGTAGAATACTATGGTGAAGGAGGCGAGGGTGAGTAAATAAAACACTCCTACTACTTAAAAAGCAGATAATCATGCACGTGTGAGTGTGCTGGACACAGTCTTTCACTGACACTGAGGAATGGGAAAGCACGAGCCGCTATTTCAGTACTAGGGAGAAATGCTGTAACTCCATCTCTGCCCCTTTCTCTCCCACACACACACAAATGCATTTGACCCGTTGGCATGTTCGTGAGGTAAATTTTCCTCTCCTCTCGGCTGTTAAAGCAATACTTGTGGATCCAGACACAAGCGTGCCTGTGGTGCAAGTTTATTGTATTGTATTAATTCAATTACGGATTACCTGATAACCTTGTATTATGCTCATATAGACTGACCCTAGGGCTGGGCGATATGGCAAAAAAAAAAAATCTCGATTTTTTCATAAAGTTTGACCGATTCACGATTTTGATTTTTTATTTATTTTTTTATTAATTTTTTTTTTACTGTGTAACTACCTTACCAGCTTACCTTGTTCATTTAAATTTAAATTAATGCTGAAACTAGTTTTTTTCATGCGCACTAGTAAAAGAAAAGCAATAGTGTGACTAAACGCGGTTATGGCACTCTCTCAGATAGGGATGCTAAACATAGCTACAATAGAAGTCACAGCAGGTCATATGTTGTGCAGCTTTGGGCAAATTTTATTTGGAGAGAAAATGACCAAAATGTAACTTGAAGATTAAAAAGGATTGGAGGGGAAATAAATATTCAAATCTCTGTACATAACAGAAAAATAAACAATGATAATGCAACAATAGTTTATCTGTATTAGTGGCAAGGCAGAAATATATATTTAGACAGGCCTTGTCAAAGTGAGCGGGCACTTTCACTAATAAAAAATATAGCACTTAAATTATTTCATAACAATCAATAAAATAACAGCGGTTTTATATCAAAAAATGGTAATGATATAAAATATACTACATTTTGATGGTAAAATATAACCATTTAAACGATTTTGTATTTAAATATTAAATAACGAATGCATCAAGTTAAATATAAAAAAACGAATGAAACAACACACAGCATATCAGGATATAAAGGACTATATTTAGCAGAATGCTGCTCATTTATCTTTGTAATTTTATAGTTTTATTTTTGTTATTTTAATTATTTTTTGTCTTCATAAATAACTAACGAGCTATAGACAAATATCTGCTTGACGTTTTAGAAAATATTTGTGCGTAGCTACACCACCCAGTGTATATTAAAGATCACCGTGAAAAAAAAAACCCACAGAAACCTGTTACATATCTATATATATTTAAAGGTCTATCTTATATTTCGTATAATGAATCGTATAATGGCCTATAGCTGAAATGTTGGAAATTGCTTTATTTTTATAAAACATTTGTCGATACGTATTGATATTTTTTGGAGTAAAAACTGCCGACATTTAAGAATCCATATTTATTTTATTCATTCATTCATTTTACTTGTTTATTGGTGCACATATGGGTTATGATTTAATTATACAGTACCTTGACAGCTACTGTGCCACTCCGTAATTCAAGCAAAAGTCCAAATTAAAGAAAGATTTGACTTTCTGCGGTGACCGACATTTACAACACGCCGTAACCGTCCTTCAGGTGGAGCGCGGGTCCCCGTCTCGCAGCTCGCGCGGGAGACACAGACGGCTGCGGGACGCGAACAACAGCACGACGCGCATGGAAACATTCGCGAAGCTGGCTGGCTGACTGCGGGGCGCTTGTTGCTCTAGCGGGAAAATGTCCCGGTGTTCCCAAAGGCCGGTCCGCCCTGGCGCGCTTCCACTACCAGCTGTGGCAGCACATCAACAGAGCCGCGACGTCAACACACAGAATCAGCACAATTCTGCACGGTTGTCTAACAGTTTAGAACGGTTTGGCACAATAGTGGAAAAGCGGCTTTAATATTTTTATTAAAAAACCGCGATTCCTCGATTTTGTAAAAAATAAAATCGTCTTAAAACGTAAATTCGAATTAATCGAAAAATTCGGAAAAACCGCCCAGCCCTAACTGACCCCCAGCTGTTTTTCCGGCGTGACTCATGGGTGAACAGCAATTTCGTTTCTAAAGCCAATTGCAGCCCTTTCTGTTGAGCGGGTGAAGACAATGACCAATCATAGGGGTGTAAGAACTTGCCAGTGCTCAAAAAGCAAGCGAGATAATATTTACATTAGTTTATTTGTTATGAATGCTCGTGCTGTCTTCTGTGCATGTATTGAAGTTTTCATTCACAAAGAATGTTTTTTTTTTGAGCAGGTAAAATTAAAGGTACAGTTCATATATCTGACTGCTTGTATTAAAGGACAAAATTGTATTACAAGTAATATATAAATATAAACATATTTATAGATTTTAATACAATTTTTTTCTTGTGTTGTAAAGAAAAAAATCTAAATATGTATGGAAAGTATCGTCAATGCACTGTGATATCGAATTGAACCGAATCGATGGCATAATAATCATAACCAAACCGAACCGTGAGACAAGTGTAGCTTCACACCCCTAATATATATATATATATATTACTTTATAACTGAAGTAAATTTAATACATAAATTAAACTATAACGCAGTAATTTTTATTCACAGTACTGAACTGAAACCGATTTTTTAAACTCCTGCAACCAAAGGAAATACATTGTTTCGATATCTGTAGCGCTTGACAGTGTTGTAGCAACACTTTAGCTAAAGATCTTAAAACAATTGTAGATGTCTAAGAAACCACATTCTACATGATGCACAAGGCTTAATATTAGAAGTGCTTTTATACAATGGTGTGAAAAAAATGTTTCCCCCTTACCGATTTCTTGTTTTTTTTTTGCATGTTTGTCACACTTTAATGCATCAGACAATCTAACAAATTTAAATATTACTTAAAGATAACACAAGTAAACACCATGCAAATTCTTTAATGAAAGGTTTTTTTATTAAGGGAAAACAAAATCCCGAAAACTATAACCTTGTGTGATAAAGTGTAAAAGTGTTTGCTCCCATGTTAAAACATAACCTAACTGGTTTATCACACCTGAGTTCAATTTCTCTAGCCACACCAAGGCCTGATTACTGCCACACCTGTTCACAATCAAGAAATCATTTAAATAGGACCTGCCTGACAAAGTGAAGTAGACCATCCAACAGGGCTCTGTGATACATCTGTAGTTAGCGAAACAGTTAAACGTATTATAATGGACTGTAGGAAATATGGTAGAAAGAAGTGTGCTGAAGGAGGAATTAGAGAATAAGGGAGAGCAGTTTTCAATTAAAAATTTATTAAATTCAGGTAGAAGTGTTAAATCTTTAATGTTACAGTATTTGACAAGTACTGGATTGCACAATCGAGTATAAGACCCCTTTTTTTTTCTTTTTTTCCCACCAAGAGTACTGATGAGCTAAACACGCAGTGCAGAATGAAACTCAAAGTGTCTGAGTGGGTAACTGGTATATTCAAGGGTGATTGTGTGTGTAGGGTGGGTAGGTAGGTTAGACATATATTTTATGTGTGTATTGTCAATGGTCCATTTGAAAGCTAAAAGGCGGTAATGCACTTATTAGTCTGCGATCCGCCGTTAAACAAGAAGTGAAGTAGACCAAAAAATCTTAAACTAGACATGCCAAGGTCCAAATAAATTTAGAAAGAAAGTAATTGAGATCTACCAGTCTGGAAAAGGTTATAAAGATAATTCTAAGGTGTTGAGACTGCAGCGAACCACAGTAAGAGCCATTATCTATATGACTCCACCATAAGAAAGAGACTGGGCAAAAATGGTTCTAAGGTCTAAGACAAAAACCACTGCTGAGTAACATAAAGACTTTGGAGTGGCCTAGTCAAATTCCTGATCGCAATCCAATTGAGATGCTGTGTCATGAACTTAAAACCCTCCAATGTGACTGAATTACAATTCTGCAAAGATGGGTTGGTAAAAATTCCTCCACAGTGCTCATGGCAAGTTATCTAAAATAACATTTGACAATGATGACACTTAAATCAGAGATGTGATTACAAAGGTTTCAAAACTTTTAATTACCAAATTTTCAGTAATACAACAATCTTATTACTTTATTGGAGCTTTTCTAGACCACACAATGGGTAGAAGGCATCCGTTGAATCTATAATAAAAGAAAAATAATCATAGTAAAAATTCATTTTTTAATACAATATTTTACTACTCATTAGCATATCAGCAAATCCCTCATTAGATATGCTGATTCACCAATCAGATAATTCCTTACCCACTATAAATAACCAGAGTTTCTTATCTCAGAATCTTCATCATGAAGAATCACCCCCACCCAACCACCCTTTCTTTCCTTCCTTTCTAAATGGGTGACACGGTGGCCCATTGATTAGCACTGTTGCTTCACAGCAAGAATCACTCTGGTTAAAGTCCCTACTGAACCAGTTGGCATTTCTGTGTGGAGTTTGCTCGTTCTCCCCGTGCTCGTGTGGGTTTTCCCTAGGTTCTCCGGTTTGCTTCCACAGTCCAAAAAACACGCACCCTAAGTAAACTGAACATACCAAATTGGCATCATAGTCAAGCTCTTAGCAAACTGTATATATCCTTAGGCATCTTATATCAGCCATTAGCCAGAAATAAGTTTTTTTCTCGAGGAATTTCTCGAATTTCTCGAGACCTACCTAAGCTCAAACTCCCCTTTTGCTCTGCTAGCGGGAGGGAGCCCAGCGTGGGAGGATCTTATAAGCTCAGGGCTCTCTCTCCCAGAACAGAATGACAAACAAGTTTATTACTAATCATCAGCTAAGTGTGAACTCTTGAATTTGGCTTTAGTGTTCTTAGGTCTCCATGTATAGGTTGCATTGCACACTGACACAGCCTTCTCTGTTTATGGACGTGTCCACAAAAACTTCACCTACAGAATAAATATAATGAAGTTATTTACAAAAAAATGCATCTCAGCAAAAATTACATTTGATGTGATTTTTTTCATTGAAATGGACTGAAGTGGTCACATTACTGCTCTGATCCAACCGTATCAAATAATTTCCTGTCTTTGGGCAGGTTCTTGTTTTTTGTTCCATCCTTGTTGCTTTTTTGGGGAGTTTGGGGTCTTTTTTGGGAACCAAATAGTATTTTGACTGTTCAACTTTTTGGTACTGGTTCTTCCTGCTTAGCCCAGCTTTTCTCAGCAAACACCACATTCTTCTTTGACATCACAAGGAGGTTCTCTGATAAACTTTAATTAAGTATGTGTTCTCTGTATTCTCCTTTGAGAGATGTATACGTTCTATGAAGGAATTTTCTTTTTTTGTAAAGCATTAAATGTTTCACTGTATAAAACCATGTTTCTACCTGGAAGTCGGTATCTCTTATCTTAGCAGAATCTCATGTGTGGCTGGTGTTTTCCTTGTCTGAAGCATGTTTCCGCAAATCTAGAAGTGTACCTTTCCACAAACGGTAGACTCCCATATAGTTATCCATAAGTATAATGGGGACTCCTGGACAGTGGTAAGCATTCCAGTTGCCCTTCGGGAGGGGAACTTCAATGGTATGTTCAATAATACAATATGTCCACCAGTATCTATAAGAACACACAACCCATAAAATTCTCAATATTATCAAAGAAAACCAATAATACATGGAAGAGTAATACAACTAAGATTACAGTAGTCTATATGTCATATGCAGTTAAATAAAATAAGCCTGCATAAAAAAATTAAGCATGTTCAAAAAGTCTTTAAGTGACAGAGATAGTCAAGTCAAAAAATGAAAAGTCATAGAGGTAATCTTACATTTCACCATTTTTTCACCATCACTTGTGGTGTATGGTGTGTGTGATGAACTGCCCCCTTGAATGCCAGCAACCATTGGTCGCCCTTTATTAAGGGACAGAGCCAGCTCCTAAGATAGGGTGAGGTGAGGTGGTGGTGGTGGGCCCTGCCAGTTAGACGGGCTTCAGCCTCCTTTCTATTAGCTACACATGACAGAAAGAGTATACTAAATCTTGTTTAATTAATAGTTCAGTAATTGTGCAATCAAATATTACCTTTCTGTTTTTGTGTTTCATTTTAATTTAAAGTTCTTCTGGCTCCAGAAGGATTACACATTAATATATATATATATATATATATATATATATATATATATATATATATATATATATATATATAGGTAATTCTTTAACTACGGGCACTTTTAAGTCCTTTGATCATATATCCAAAAATATATAAAATTTTGTTCAAATTCCTTTTTCTTTGTCAAACTAATAATAAAACTTTTAAAAAATTTACTAGCTTTCTATTTTTTTTTTTCACATTATTCAACCTCCTTTTTGGTGTCAAAATCACTGTTTTCGCCTTGTCGCACACCCAGGCCCAGTTTCACAAACAGTGCTTAGCTGAAGCCAGGACTGGACCTTTTACTTTTACTAGTTAAATTAGGCTATTTAAGCCACATTTATAAAAACAGCCTTAGAAAAATACATTACTGGTGTGCACCTGGAGACAAAAAATGACACTGACATATTTTAAGACATCTAACTGCAAGTTAATTGCAGTTGAGACGGCTCAAACTTGCAATTTAGTCCATGACTAGCCTTAAAACTTGTTTGTGAAACCGGGGGCCAGAGTTTTAAACTTCAACAATGAAAATAACACTTTAAAAATATTATTTATCTGATAACTATTAATGGATCTTAATTAAGCACTAGTTAAATGGGTTAAATATTTTATAGTTATTAATGTGAGACTATTATCAATATAAATTTTTTATACAAAATATAGCTGTCGCACAGTATCAGTGTCATTTCCACCACAACACTGTAATGTCGCTTTAAAAAGTTTGTGTGAAAGATTATTGAGGTGGTTTCTATGAAAATGAATAGTGACATTAGAGCACATGTTCAAGATAGAGGAAATTTAAATTTTCATCAAAAACACATGAAGAAAAATCAAGATAAATATTGCTTGATAAGGAAATACATTTATTCTACGTCATTTCCAAACATGCTGTAGCTTCAATGGTGTTTACAAAAACCAAACAAAATTAAGGTAAATAAGAGTATTTTGTATACATGAAATACTAGTATCAATTCAAAGCTAATCAGTGAAGCTATCTTTAATTTTTTCACAATAAACTGTAGAAATGTTATTTCCACCACCGTCATTTCCACCACACTGCCCCCTGTGGTGGAAAGGACAGCATGTGGTGGAAATGACATTTATAGTTTCAAAACACAATTAATATGGACTGTGAAAGTACAGAAGATTGGACAATGACACTGAAACACTGGCCAATTTAGTGTTGGAGGTTTCATGGCTTCAAGCAGCGGCTGGCCAGTCTTCATTGATTGCACATTCCACCAGTAAAAGCAGAGTGTGAAGGTTTAATTAGAAGAGTAACAGCACAGTTTTCCTTAAAATATTGCAATGCACACAATATTATGTCATGTTGACATATCAGAGTTCCAAAGAGGTAAATTGTTGATGTGCGTCTCGCTGGCACATCCGTGACTAAGACAGCAAGTCTTTGTAATGTATCAAGAGCCACGGTATCTAGAGTAATGTCAGCAAATCACCAAGAAGAAGAACCACATCCAACAGGAGTTACTATGGATGCAAGAGGAAGCTATCTGAAAGGGATGTCTGGTTGATAACACATTGTATCCAAAAAAACTAAAACCACAGCTGCCCAACTCACTGCAGAATTGAATGTGCACTTCAGCTCTCCTGTTTCCACCAAAACTATTGGTCGGGAGCTCCACAGGGTAAGTATACTGTACATGGCTTACTGCTATAGCCAAACCTTTGCTCACTCGTGCCAATGCCAAACGGGAGTTTTAATGGTGCCAGCAGCAAAAATCTTGGGCTGTGGACAATGTGAAAGATGCATTGTTCTCTGATGAGTCCACCTTTACTGTTTTTCCCACATCCGGGAGAGTTACAGTGTGGAGAAGCCCCAAAGAAGCGCACCACCCAGACCGTTGATGCCCAAAGTCAAACATGAGGGGATCAGTGATGGTTTGGGCTGCAATATCATGCCATTTCCTAGGCCCAATACTGGTGCTAGATGGAGCACACTGCCAAAGACTACCAAAGCATTCTGAAGGACTACGTATATGTACCCAGTGGTTTAAACATTTTATCCTGAAGGCGGTGGCGTGTATCAGAATAATAATGCACCAATACTCACAGTAAGACTGGTGACAGAGTGGTTTGATGAACATGTAAGTGAAGTTGAACATCTTCCATGGCCTGCATGTAAATATTATTGAGCACTTTGGGGTATTTTGGGGAAATGAGTCAGGGAATGTTTTCCTCCAGCACCATCACCTAAACACTATTCTGTGAGAAGAACAGCTCAAAATACCTCTGGCCACTGTGCAGGACTTGTGTCTGTCATTCCAGAAATGAACTGTTGGTATATTGTCTGCAAAAGGAGGTCCAACATCATACTAATGAATTATTTATTCATTTATTTTCTTTTCAACTTAGTCCCTTTATTCATCAGGGGTCGCCAAAGCGGAATGCTCCGTGAACTTAGCCAGCATGTTTTACACAGCAGATGCTCTTCAAGCTGCAACCCATCACTGGGAAACACATAGACTCTCTTTCACACACAAACACTATGGCCAATTTAGTTTATTCAGTTCACCTATATTGTGTTTGGACTTGTGGGGGAAACCCACGCCAACACGGGGAGAACATGCAAACTCCACACAGAAATGCCAACTGACCCAGCCAAGGCTCAAACCAGCGACCTTCTTGCTGTGAGCCACCATGCCGCCCCACTAATGCAGTATTGTGCTCTAAAACCAGGCCTTTCAGTTTCATTGTCCAACCCCTGTAGATGTGGAATACTTTTTATTTTAAAAATTATTTATATAATATTGGAATAGTAATCAGTTATTCACAGTATGCTGTTACTGTTCATCTGTTAGACAAGTCAGTTTTTTTAGATCAATCTCAGCCTTACACATGCAAAAATGTGTGGTTATGCTTAGTAATTTTGTAAATTTGAGTTTAATAAGTGTGAGTTTAAGAGTTTAATAATTTCTCTAATAAATATCTAATGTTTCTCTACATTAACATTGATTCATTGTCATTTCCATCACCACACACATTTTTTTTTAATATTTAGTTCTTATCACACATTAAAAATGTATTCACAATGTATGACTTCATGCTCTCTTTAATATACAAATTCAATTTATTTATTTTCTAATAAGCTCTTAACCAAATTAATATTAAATTTTATAAATTTATAAAATTTTAGAGTGTGACAGGTGTACAATACAGCATTTGGTCCTAAGGTACTAATTTATTTCATTGACAAATGTATAATTATTGTATATATTGTGGAAATATTGGTTAAACTAGATACAAAAATTATCTTAGACAACGTTTGACTGCCATAATTTATTTCATTTTGAAATAAAAGCTGTACAGTATATTGAGATGGTGGAAATGACATTTGTTCTTTTTATGTCAGAAAAAATGTTAAATATTAACAGTTTCTCTTCATATCTAAGTTTGTCCTCTTACAGATCTTAAAAATAGACAAATTGTTTAAACTTATGAGGCTGTTACGTTACTTTTGAACAAGTTTTTTTTTGTTTACTCAACTTCACAAGGCTAAAAGTGCCCATAGGGTGAATTAAGGGTGATTGGGACATTTTTTTAAATTCTGCGTTATGTAATCATCCTTGCAATGAATTAAAAACATCAGCCCAATGTATGATATATATCTGTAACCCTACGGATGTCATCTATCCATTTGTGAAAGAAATATAATTATGTCAGAAGAGAAGGTGGTGTGACAAACCCTTTAGTATAAACTGAGCCAAAACAATATTTTTTAGGAATGTTTGGTAGATTGGGACACAAGTTTTGGGTGATTGGGACATCATGTATTATCATTAATCTACAAATATTTATTCCTCATGTTAGCTGTTTGATGTGTTATAGGCCAGAATTTCATTTGTTTTGTTCATAATTGACTCATTTATCTTTTCTTAGTTTTTATTATTCAATTTATTAGGCAATATGAAACAAATATGACCCCCCTAACCCCCCACATGAAAACTTTTATGTAAACCTTTGGGTGAACTGTCCCCTGGCTAATCCCCAATAAACTGTTTGTCAAACACATTTAACTGAAGCAAAAATTGCCTTCAAACCTGTTCCTTTTTCTTTGTTCTTACTTGCCACATATTCAAAGTGTGCATCACTTGTGAGGTGGAAGCTTGGCGGTTTGGACCGCTTACTTTGGTAGCACGTTCGTGGATGGGTAACTACCAGATCAGCAAAGCGTGGGGTGCTCTGAACAGAGCTTTGAGGAGGGTTTGGAAGAAGATGTGATGAAGCATTACTTGGACATGGGCTTGGAGGAGGACTTGGGCTCTGGTTTGGAGGAAGCTGAAGGTTCTTGGGGGCCTCAGGTGCTTCATTCCGTTTTGTAGTTAAACTAGGAGAGAAAAGATCTTGGTCTATGCAGGTGGGATCCAGTGGATAGATCCCACTGCCCCTAAAGCCTGCTCGTGCATTCTGTGGTGTTGCTGCACTTTTCCAGGCTTTTGAGAGCATGGGCAGAAAGAGGGCTCTGCAGTTTCCTGCCATACTCTCTCTGATGTAGATCCGGCCCTCCTGGTTCCAGTAATGCCTTGAAACCAGTAGTGACCTGCCTTTTTAGGTGCAAGGCCTTGTATTCCATTGGCTTGTGCAAATTGGGCTGCACGAGCTTGTATCTCAGGTTTTCTCATGGGAAACCCTCTCTTGCTCAGACATTTGACTAGCTCTGCTAACTGGACCTCATCTTCTTGGGGAATGCGGGACTTGCTTCCAGCAATGTGCTTGTAGCCCTTTACAACTCCTTTCACTTGCCTCTGCAAAGTTGATTTTGGGATGTTCCACGCTCTGGTCAAAAACCTTAACTTGGGTTTGTTCCCTGCCTCAACTTCCTCTCTATACTCTCCAATTGCCCCCTTCATTCTCTCTTCACTCCATTTGTTGCATTTTTTGCTCTCTCCCTGTGCTCTCCCTTTTGCTCTCTTCCTACATCTCTCTTCCTGTCTTATTGGTGCCATTCTAATCTGCAAATAGCTTAAATTAAGCAAGGCTGGTTAGGATTGTTATTTATGTTCAAGGCAAAACTTACTGTTAGATTTGGTGTGTTTATTAGGGCTAATTAGCACAGCTAGCTATTGCAGAAACCTTTGATAGCAACATGAATATGGTGTACTACTGTAAGATTTTTGTGGTTGATTAGGGGTTGCACAAATGAGGATGCATACAGAGCATACACAATGATTTTCTATATAAAGCTTGATCTTTTTCTTGATTAGCATAGCTTTTCAGCACTGTCCCAATCACCCAAAACCATGCTGTCAAAATAAAAACAACCAAATACTAAAAATGAAAACATGATATTAACAAACTTTTTACAAATTTTGTTGCAGTAGTACATCATATTTATGTTTCCATCAAAGGTTTCTGTAATATTTTAGATATAACAATTTTATTACCTTATTATGAAAACTAGCTAAAGCTTATGTCATTTTCCTCAGCATTTTCCTGCAGCATCAACTTCCTGTTTGAGGCTTGCCCCGCCCAGTGAGATGATGTCACACCAATGAGGCCATGCAATCAAAGCAAGGACTTGGCCAAAAAAACATATATTTTCACTCATCAGGCAAAAAAATTAAATCTGTATGGCTATACTGTCCCATTCAACCTTATGTCCCAATCACCCTTATTTCACCCTAGTTGAAGAATTGCCTTATATATATATATAATTTTAAACTAGAGAAATAAATGGCAGGAAAAGTAAATGTTTTCATAGTGATATAACAATAAAAAAAATTTATGTAGACATCACATTTAATTATGATGCATTATAATAAAACAGGAGACATTTGTAATTTAATACACTCATGCATTTACTCTGTCTGTTACTTTTTGCCTAGCCAACTCTCTTTCTTTAGCCGATGCAGCTGTATTGTTTTTTTAATATTATTGGCTTAAATTCTTCATAAGCATACATTAAAACCTTCAACTCCGTCTCTGTGAAATACGCTGCTCTCTTTTTTTCGCTTTGAGTTTCCATAGCTCGTGAAATCAGCAATTCATTGAGAATGTCTTTATTTATGCTCCGTGCACGCGCATTAACTCTATAGGTAACAAATTGGGGGTTGATTAAACTAACTCTTCTCAGGTGTTTTGGAACCGACATATACTCATGGTGTGCCGGTTTGGGGTAAATCAGCCCAGAGGTTATGATTAACCAAATGGTAAATTAACCCAGCTTAACCCCCTGGCATTAATGCTATGTTTATTGAAGGCAAGAACAACAGTTTGCATCAAAGCCCATTATTCCACATTTTGAACTTTGAGCCTTGTACTTTGACAGTTTCAGTCAAAATGCCAGTCTTGACCACTTACTGGCTACTTCACCATAAAGGTGAGAGCCAAATAGCTTTGCTTGGAAGTGTTATATGTAGCATGTCATAGAAGTTAGTGTCACACACTTTAATGATACACTGAGTTAAATGCATCTCGATTAGCACATTTTCAGCGCACCTCTTCACTTCAGCAGTAATGACCAAGAGTATGTTTTTATTTAAGCTTTGTGCCAGGCTACCAGATATCAGCTCTTGAACAGGTGTTGATCTTAGTCTTTTGCAGTACACCTCACTTACACCCTGAGAAATTACTCTTGTGAATTTTCTTTGCTGCATGTTGCTTGCAAGTCTAAATATTTTTTAGAAGGCATGTTGATCCAGGATACCTGATTTGGATGCTGGAACAGTCAATTAGGCTTTGTCTGCATTGTAAAGTGGAAAACTTGCAAAATGCTTGTACTTTTAGGCACATTTCTCTTTCAACTGCAAACACAATGTATGTGCTGGTATAGGTAAAATGAAGGACATGATAAGAATTTTTATATCGAAACTGTTGTTGCAGTATGTTGGTTCATGGTTTTTGAAGTGTCGTGGTTTTTTTCAAGGGTGCATTTTTCTTCAAGTCTTAGTGAAAAATAAAGTGTGACTGGGATCTTTTTTTTCAATGATGAATAACTCACTTGATCCACCAGAATTGGAAGATTCTGATCCATTTCCCTCAGTCATATTAATTTTGTAGACCTTCAAAACATTTTGTATCGCAATTACTGTCGGAGGTCTCCAGTTTTATGCATTCCGGAGCATCATATTCACTTTCCTTTGGTTCAATATGAATATGTTTTTTTCTTCTTCTGGTCTACTGTCTTCCATTTGCCTAGATCCCAGATGTCTTACTGGCTGTTTTGTGTCACTTTCTGTCCAGTCAGTTGCCTCAAAATCAGAACGTTAGGACTCCTCTGCTTCATCTGACTTGTCTGAATCCATTTTTTACTTTTATAAGTAGATCTTGCTGGCTTTTCAGTGTCAATTTCATTCTCTGTCTTTCGCTTGGTGGCTCTGCACCATGACCAGTGTCCTGATGTTTTTCCTGTTGAAGATCTAGAGTACATACAGCCATTTTTGTTTTTTTTTGACATGTGTTACGGGTTTGTTTTCTTTTCCTTCGCTGGTGCTGGAATGTCCACTAGATGGCACTATTGTCTTCTTCTTTCTTGAATTAATGGTGGATCGCAACCAACTTGTTAAGGTGCATACTGCCACCTACTGTACCGGGATGTGCAACTTCATGCGTTCAAGTACATTCAATAACAATAAAAAACAACAACAACACACACATCATGTATATTCAATGCTCCAGTCCTGTATCTCTAAGGAAGTTTAAAATAGCCTTGATAATTTCTCATATTTTTCTAACTTCCCAAGATTTTCCTTTCTGTTTTATATTTATTACATTTCAAAAGGATGTGCTTTACTATCTGATAAACTTTTCCCCATTAAAGCAAGGGTGGATTTTAAAACAGTATGTCCTAATCTTAGTCTAGTTATGATCACTTCCTCTCTTCTGCATTTGCCTTTATAATCTTAGTATTGATTTGATTTTTGAATGTCATATAGATGTCTACCTTTGCTGTCTAAATCCCATTTTTTTTCTGCCATGTATCTTTCACTCTTTTTTTAATTAATGATTTGGCTTCACCTCTTCCAAATGATATTTTCATTATTTCTTCATCCTTGAAGTTTAAGACCTTCTTAGCAATTATATCTGCTTTTTCATTTCCTTCAACTGCAGAGTGCGCTGGGTATTTAGAATATTTAAACTGTGTGTGTGTGTGTAAATGTGTGTCTGTGTGAGACATATTTCAAATTAGATTAATTTGTCCTACTATTATGTTTAATAACACAAAATGCCAGTGATTCTTGTGGACACGGACCAAACAATTTGCTTAATCATAAGATTCAAAGTTCAACAGACAGACAGTGTTTTTGTTTCACTGTAACATTTGATGGCCTGAATTATCGCATAAACCAAAGTAATAAATGTTTATGCAAACTGATTGACCATCGAATTGACCAATTTTTAATAGAAAATGTTCAAACAAGTCACTTTTTAAACCCAGAATTGTCTAGCATTTCCATTCCATTTCCAATTGCAGTTCCAATTGTATTGCTTTTTTCTTTAGTTTCTTCACAGTTAATACTCTTAATCCAATGACACAGGAGGTTATGACTGGGCTGTTGTGGTATTTAATGTCAACTTAAACAAAAATTCACCTCGCCAGTTAACAGTTTGTATGGCTTTAGTGTTCTTAGGTGTTCATGTATCAGAGTGTAGGTTGCATTGAAAACTGACACAGCCTTCTCTGTTTGTGGACATGTCAACTTCACCTACAGAATTAATATAATGAAGTTATTTACAAAAAAATGCATCTCAGCAAAAATGACATTTGATGTGATTGATGTGATTTTTGTCATTGAATGGACTGAAGTTGTCACATTACTGTTCAGGTCCAGCCATGTCACTGGCTGGTTCTTGTTTTTTGTTTCATCCTTGTTGCTTTTTTGGGAACCGAATAGTATTTTGAATGTTCAACTTTTTGGTACTGGTTCTTCCTGTTAAGCCTCAGCAAACACCACATTCTTCTTTGGCCTCTCAAGGAGGTTCTCTGGTAAACTATAATTAAGTATGTGTTCTCTGTATCCTCCTTTGATGTATACATTCTTTGAATTAATTTTCTTTTTTTGTGAAGCATTAAGTGTTTCACTATACAGAGCTATGTTTCTACCCGGAAGTTGGTGTCTCTTTTCTTAGCAGAATCTGATGTGTGGCTGGTGTTTTTCTTGTCGGAAGCATGTTTCCGCAAATCTAGAAGTGTATCACAAACGGTAGACTCCCATATAGTTATCCATAAGGATAATGAGGACTCCTGGACAGTGGTAAGCATTCCTGTTATCTTCTTCCCTATCTTCCTCATTCTACTTTGAGATTTGCTTCCTCAAAGACTTTTTTGAACAGCCTTGAGTATGGAGATCAGCCCAAAACCTTCTTTCCTGTTGGCATCTAATTAGGGCATCAAGAAATTCACAGCTGTTACTGACTGTTTACTCTTATGGCTGTCCAGTAGCACAATGTAAATCAAAGTGTCTGAACATTTCACTTTGCCTCAATTTTTGCCTCCACATCTACAGTGTTTTTTAGCATGGCAAACAAAAATGTGGAGAACTCTTTTAATCATTTGTTATTTGTCTTCATGCCAATGACTACATTGATGGCCTTGATGATGTGGGCAGAAAAGTGATGCAAAACAATAATTTGTTTGATCTCTACGCATGTCTTGGTTTTCATGTACATGGCAAAGGTCCACTCCAGGTATGCATCAATACTATGTTTATTGAAAGCAAGAACAACAGCTTGCATCAAAGCCCATTAGTCCACCTTTTGTACTTTGACAGTTTCAGCCAAAATTCCAGTCGAGGAATATTGTGTTCATTGCTTAGCATCTCGAACACTTGAAGAAGTGGAGCATCTCTGCCTTCTCCAGGCAAACTAAGTGCATAGTACAGTACTCTTTTGCTTTGTTCTAAAATGTTTGATACTGCACCTCCTGTTGCATCAAGATTTGGCACAGGCTTTTATTTCCCTGAAGTGATGAGCCAGGATTCTGAGGCCTACTAAAGTATAAAGGTGAGAGACAAATAAATTAGCTTGGAAGTGTTGTATGTAGCCGGGCATGTCATAGAAGTTGGTGTCACACACTTTAATGATACGCTGAGTTAAATGCATCTCGATTAGCACATTTTCATGTACCTGTATGTTCCTCCTCACTTCAGCAGAAATGACTTCAGCAATGTATGTTTTTATTTAAGCTTTGTGTCTGGTTACTAAATATCAGCTCTTGAGACACCTTACTTGCACCCTGAAAAATTATTCTTGTGAATTTTCTTCGCTGTATGTTGCTTGCCTGACTTGGATGGTAATGCTGGAACAAAGTTGATTAAGCTTTGTTTGCACTGTAAAGTGGCAAACTTGCAAAATGCTTGTACCTTTATTCAGGGCACATTTCTCTTTTGGCTGCAAACACAATGTATGTGCTGGTGGGTAAAATTAAAGAAATTTTATATCGAAACTGTTGTTACAGTAAGTTGGTTTATGGTTTTTGAAGTGTTGTGGACTCTTTCAAGGGTGTATTTTTCTTCCAGTCTTTGTACGAAATCACAATTCTGAATTTTAATGGAGTGACTGGGATCTTTCTGTACTTTTTTCATTGATGAATAATTTACTTTTATCCGCTAGAATTGGAGGATTCTGGTTAAGCATGTGAGTGGGTAGACACACTTGAAGTGAGCTCCCGAGCATTTTCGTCTTTCAGTATATCTGGCTGGCTGCTTGAATCTTTGGACACACTTGGTGGTTTCATTTTTGTATCGCGCATCAAACGGTTATAGTTTGGAAGGATTTATGGCGACTGAAAGGCGGAAAAAAATTGTAACGTCGGCGGCCGCGACAGAGAGTCATGGCGACAGGCTGCCGCTGGATCTGGAAAATCTCCGTGCCACGCTGATCTCCGAGCTAACTTCTACCATCGCAGAACAGGTGAAGGCAGCAATTGACTCTGCTCTCGCTCCAGTTGTTGCATCTTTTGAGAGTTTTAAATCAAGCATCGAGTCACAAGGTCGACGCATTGACGAACTTGATCAGCACATGAACGGTTACAGCGACCGCATTGTAGCACTGGAACAGACAGTGCTAAAGTTAAATTCAGCTAATAAAGTACTCACTGAGAAAGTGGAGGACTTGGAATCGCGCTCTCGGCGTTGTAATCTCCGGGTTATCGGCCTTCCAGAAGGTGTAGAAGGGAGCGATCCGGTCACATTTATGTCGCACATTTTCCAGGACGTGCTGGGATCAGAGATGTTTCCAGCTCCTCCGTTGCTGGATAGAGCGCACCGTATTGGCCCCGCGTCTTCGGCCGACCGGGAGAATCAAAGAGCTAGAGTGATGATCGTGCGGTTTCACTACTTCACCGATAAGGAAAAGGTTATCCGGCGAGGGAATTGGAACCAGCTCTTCTATCAGAGCCACAAGATCTTCATTTTTCCTGATTATAACTCTAGTGTGGCGAAAAGGAGGGCAGCATTTTCAGTTGTGAGAAATGGCCTGCGCGAGAAGAACGTGAGATTCTCTCTTAGATTCCCGGCTCGCCTAATTATCAGCCTGGGCGACGAAAAGTTTCAATTCGACTGCCCTAAAGAAGCCCAGCGGTGGTTCAACGAACGGTATTCAACTTCTTAGACTTCATACTGAGATAAATATGCAATGAACATCATTGTATTAACAGCTGTACTCCGTTAATTAATGACTGTTAACCAAGTGGTTCAGACAAGTTTTTTCATGTTGCCAGAAATCACTTCTGCTTTATATGTTCGGGAGTGACCTCACGTGATTTAGATGCGGATATATAATGCTTTTGAGCATCGGAGGTTAACAAGTTTTGGCGTTCTGCCTCCATTGTTTGGGAATGGAGAGAAGAAATTGAGTAATGTTCAGGGTAGAGCTGGGTGGGGAGGGATGATGGGCGGTGTTTATTTATTTTTTTTGTTTTATTTTTTTCTTTCTGTGTGTGTGTGTTTTTTTTTTTTTTTTTTTTTTTTTGTGCTCTCCTATGTTTATGGCCTTCTCTCAACTCGTATATTAATGCAATTGGATGAACAAAACCAGAAATTCAGTTAGATTCTTGAGTTGGAATGTGAAAGGACTCAATGGTCCTATCAAAAGATCCAAAGTTCTGACTCATTTGAAGCTACAAAAACCTGACATTGTATTCCTTCAGGAAACACATCTGCGACTTAAGGATCAAGGCAGACTTCAAACTCGTTGGACATCACACATTTTTCATTCCAACTTTGATTCCAGATGTAGAGGAGTTGCCATACTGATAAATAAGACTGTTCACTTTTCTATGGACAATGTTATTTCTGATGTGAATGGTAGATACCTAATTGTGAAAGGGAAAATTTCACAAACACCAGTAGTTTTGGTAAATGTATATGCCCCGAATTTTGATAATACTCTTTTTGCTCAGAATTTGTTGTCAAAGATCCCAGCTCTGAACACACATATTTTAATATTAGGGGGAGACCTAAACTGCGTTATTGACCCAGAATTGGATAAATCCAGTACTATTAAGAAAGTTCCCTCTGGTATGTCAAAGACTTTTTCTGAATTTATGGTTCAGAATGGTTATACTGACCCATGGAGACACTTTAATCCCACAGCAAGAAAATATTCATTTTTCTCAAATGTTCATCAATCTTTTTCTCGTATTGATTATTTTTTTATTAATAATTCTTTAATTACTCAGGTGGTAGACTCTGAATATTTACCTATTGTTATTTCAGATCATGCGCCTTTAAGTCTTGATATTAATTTATTTTTACCTCATACTTCTCGATCACCCTGGCGGTTCAATTCTTTACTTCTATCTGATTCAGCATTTTGTGAATATATTTCTAATTCAATAGATGACTTTCTCCTTACTAACCAGACCGATTCAATCTCTTATTCCTTACTGTGGGAAACTTTAAAGGCATTTTTAAGAGGAAAGATAATCTCCTACTCTGCCTATGTTAATAAGGAGCGTAGGAATAAGATAAAAAAGTTATCTGATGATATTCAAGCATTAGATGACCAATATGCTCATAGTCCAACCCCTGAGCTAAATAAACAAAGGCTTAATTTACAGGCAGAATTTAATTTGTTATCCACAGGTGAGGCAGAGAGACTTTTGTTACAGACACGTGGCAATTATTACGAATACGGGGATAAGGTCAGTCGTCTTTTAGCCCATCAGCTTCGTAATCGAGCCGCTTCACGCTTTATTACGCAAATTGCACAGGCAGATGGTACATTAACTTCTGATCCAGTAAAGATTAATTCCATATTTAAAAACTTTTACTCTTCTCTGTATATAAATGAAGCTTCTAACAATCTAGAAGAATTAAACCAATTTCTTGGCCGCATTAACTTCCCTAGGGTTGATTCTATTTTAGCGTCTGAACTTGATGGACCCATTACCTTAGAGGAGATTACCAAATCAATTAACTCATTGCAGTGTAAGAAATCCCCCGGCCCAGATGGTCTACCATCGGAATTTTATAAGAAATTTCATTTCAAATTGGCTCCGCTGCTTCTGTCTGTTTTTAAGGAATCCTTAGATCTAGGTAAATTGCCCCCAACATTGAGACAAGCATCTATAACTCTATTGCCTAAAGACGGGAAGGATCCAACATTATGTAATTCATACAGGCCCATTAGTCTTCTTAATGTTGATGTTAAGATTTTAGCAAAAATTCTGGCCTCTCGATTAGAAGCAATACTTCCTAGTATTATCTCAGAGGAACAAACTGGATTCATTAAAGGACGTTATTCATTTTCTAACATTCGCACTCTGTTTAATATTATATATTCAAGACAAAGCAGTGACTCCCCAGAGGTAATCATCTCATTAGATGCCGAAAAAGCATTTGATAGGATAGAGTGGGTTTATCTTTTTAGAGTGCTGGAAGGGTTCGGTTTTGGGGAGGGATTAATATCTTGGATACGCTTACTATATGCCGACCCGCAAGCTTCAATTTATACAAACAGTGTTAATTCTGAGTATTTCAACTTATTTCGGGGCACACGTCAGGGGTGCCCTCTGTCTCCTTTACTTTTTGCAATAGCTATTGAACCCCTCTCAATAATGCTCAGAACACTTCCTGTATTTCAAGGTATAATCCGTAAAGGAATTGAACACAAGTTAGCCCTATACGCTGATGACTTATTACTCTATATCACTGATCCAATTGCATCTATTCCTCACATAATTTGTTTATTAAATGATTTTGGTAAGTTTTCTGGATATAAATTGAACCTACAGAAGAGTGAATGTTTACCCATAAACCAATCTGGCCAAACAATAAAACAGAGTGACATTCCTTTCCATTTGGAGAGATCTAAATTCAAGTATCTTGGTGTTAATGTTACCCTTTCCTATTCTGCCTTAAAGTCAGCAAATTTTACACCTTTAATTTCATACATGAAATCAGCTTTTTCAAGATGGGCATCTCTCCCACTATCACCACTAGGCAGGATAAATGCTGTAAAAATGAATGTTCTTCCAAAATTTCTTTACCTCTTTCAAGCTATTCCTTTGTTTCTGCCAAAATCTTTCTTCAAGAATATAGATCAGTTAATTTCTTCTTTTATATGGGCAGGTAAATCCCCTAGAGTTTCCAGAGGTTCTCTTCAAAAAAGTCGGATAAGTGGAGGGCTCTCCTTGCCTAATTTTATGTATTATTACTGGGCGGCAAATATTCAGAAATTGGTGTTTTGGGTACAGGCCTCTTCTTTATCGTGGTGCAACTTAGAAGCAAAGTCCTGTTCTTCAACATCTCTCTCTGCTATGGTCTTCTCTTCTCTACCAATATCCCCTTCACATTATACAGATAATCTAATAGTGTGTGCTTCTCTCAAAATATTCTTTCAATTTCGGCGTCACTTTAAATTTACTTCTGCATCGACTATGGCCCCTATACATAATAATCACCTTTTTCTTCCCCCCTTCTCAGATTCTGTATTCTCTTTTTGGGAAAAGAAAGGTCTGAAATGCTTTGAAGATCTCTTTATTAACAATGTGTTTGCAAATTTCTCTGAATTATCATCATTATTTAATCTGCTTCCCTCGCACCTATTTCGTTATTTTCAAATTAGACATTGTGCTTCCTCTCTGTTCTCTGAGTTTCCCTCCCTGCCTACAAGGTCTCCATGGGAAGAGGTATTTAAACTGAATGCTCATATGAGTGGGATCATTTCTAAGATATACGCAAATATTTTGTCAAAGGATAACTCTCATAACATTAAAGCTATCAGAGCCTGGGAAGAGGAACTTGACTTAGAGTTTGAAGATGACTACTGGAGTGCAGTATTAGACAATGTGCGCACCTGCACCTCATGCGCTAGACTCAGTTTTATACAATTTAAAACGATTCACAGAGCTCATCTCTCAAAGGCCAAACTTTCTAAAATATATCCCAATGTCTCAGATATGTGTGATAAATGTAAACTTTCACCATGTAATCTTAGTCATATGTTTATATTTTGTCCCAAGTTGCAAAATTTTTGGATTACTTTCTTTAAAATTGTTTCTGATATTCTGGGGGTCAAGTTAGCTGTTTGCCCTTTAATTGCGATCTTTGGTGTTCCCTCTCAGTGTCAACCTTTAACCCGGAGACATGCTGACATTGTGGCTTTTGCATCTCTTCTCGCTAGGCGCAGAATACTGTTGTCTTGGACCTCCCCACAACCCCCTTCTATTTCATTGTGGCTCAAAGATTTAGTCTTCTTTTTAAAACTTGAGAAAATTAAATACAATATCAGAGGTAGGGGAGAACAGTTTTTTGAAAAATGGCAACAATTTATTGCATTCTTTAATCAATTAAAAACCTTAGATGTGGATTGAGTGAAGGTATACGTGTATGTATGTATATGGTTTGTTATTATAATTGTTTCTTTGTATTTGTATTTATTTTATTATTATTATTATTTTGTTTATTTTATTTGTTTATTTTCAGATGTTGATTGTTTTATTTGGGGATTGTTTTATGGGGTGTCATAAAATGTAAAATGCTATTTGCAAGAATAAAAATTCCATGACAAAAAAAAAAAGAATTGGAGGATTCTGATCCATTTCCCTCAGAGTCATTTTTTAATTTTGTAGGCCTTCAAATTTCTCTTTTTCTGTCTCTGTGTTACTACTGTCTATTTCTGTGTCACATTTACTGTCAGAGGTCTCCAGTTTTATGTATTCTAGAGCATTATACTCAATTTTCTTTGGCCCAACATGAATACCATTTGTTTTTTCATCTTCTGGTCGACTGTCTTCCATTTGCCTAGATCTCAGATGTCTTCCTGGCTGTTTTGTGTCACTTTTTTGTGTCACAGGTTTTGATTTTTAGAAATCATTTTATTAATGTTTACTTAATAAAAGAGCCTTTTTTAATATAATGGTACTTGAACATGTTTGGTTTCTTTCAATAATTATTTTCAAAGCAATTTTTCTTTATATTTTAAGAGCACATATACCTTTATGTGCATGATGTCACCCTATGACAGTAACATTTATTTT
This sequence comes from Danio kyathit, assembly GCA_903798195.1. Taxonomy (NCBI): domain Eukaryota; kingdom Metazoa; phylum Chordata; class Actinopteri; order Cypriniformes; family Danionidae; genus Danio; species Danio kyathit. The sequence continues at coordinate 19,349,209 of LR812530.1, read as the reverse complement.
GGAGGGAACCTTTGACTTGTTTTTTACATTTGTTTACGTGCATGTATCTGTAAGGTGAACACGACAGACACTTTTCCCCATGCATATGTGGCTAAGGAATAAGAATTCAAAACACGTACTTTGCCATACACTACTGGATTTGAAGAAAACTCCAAATGGTTTTCAACAGGTTGAAAAAAAAACCACCAACTAAAACAATGTAAGAATATTTGTGCAAACAATATTCACCTGTATGTCAATTTCTGATCATAATGCCACAGTTGTTGTTTTTTTCCATTAAATCCAGTGTCTTCATTGACTGCCTACTGGCATGATCACTACTGAAGCCGCAGCCACACTGCTCTTCTTCTTGTGGTTTAACGGCGAATCGCAGACTAACAAGTGCATTACCGCCTCCTATCTTTCAGATGGACCATTGACACTACACACATTATATTCCTGACTAACCTACCTACCTACCCTCATGCAATCACCGAATACCAGTTACCCACTCAGAGACTTCATTGAGTTTCATTTGGCGCTGCCTGTTCAGCTCCTCTGTCCACTCTCAGTACGCTTGGTGGGAAAAGAAGAAATAAAAGAAATAAAAAAAAAAATCGGGGGGTGGGGGGGTGCTTATACTCGCTTGTGCAATCCAGTACTTGTCAAATACTGTAACAATAAAGATTTAACACTTCTACCTGAATTTAATAAATGTTTAATTGGAAACTGCTCTCCTTTATCCTCTAATTCCTCCTTCAGCTCACTTCTTTCTACAGTATATTTCCTACAGTGCATTATAATATGTTCAACTGTTTCACTAACTACACATGTATCACAGAGCCCCGTTGGATGTTTACTAATTAAATACTTTGTACTATTCAACCTTGTTTGACCCAATCTTAACCTTGTAATTATGTTCTCCTCACTTCTGCTCTTATCTGTTTCTCTTCCCTTACCCACTGTCGACTGAATTTGGTACAAGTGCCTACCTTTAGTTTTAGTGTTCCAGTACTGCTGCCACACTTTCATAATATTCTTTTTGATGATTGATTTAATTTCTAATCAACTGAGAGGAATCTGGATATTAACCATTCCTCTATCTATGGCTTTTTGCTAAATTATCTGCCTCTAGGTTACCTCTTAATCCAATATGAGCAGGAACTCATTAAAACGTAACTTTTATATTATTTTGCTTAAGTGAATATAATTCTTGAATAACTTCTATTATCATATCTTGTCTTGTTTCTGACTTCTGCTCACTCAAACTTATTAAAACGGAACTTGAATCTGAACATATTATTGCATTAGGTATTTTGACTACACTAACCCATTTTATTGCCATAATTATTGCAAACATCTCACCAGTGTATACTGACAAACAGTCCGATACTCTATTATTCTCACTTACTTTTAACTTGGGTATTACAGATGCTGATGCCACATGACTTGTTTTTGAATCTTTTGAAGCATCAGTAAAAATGTGCAAATACTCTCCGTACTTCATTCCCATATATTCCTTCACATCATACACCTCAGGTTCATATGACCCTTCCTTTTGTCTTTTTTCTAATAAACTTACATCAACTTTTGGTTGAGGCATAACCCACATTGGTACAGGGGATAACGGAATTATTGGAGCATGTCCAACCTCCTCCAGTCTCGTATCTTTTATTAATTTACCCTCTTTCCATCCAAAACAATTATACTCTTTTTTTTTTTTCTCATATTCCCAACTAGATTTCAAAATCTTTTTTGTAGGGTGATTTACCCTTTGACCTTTTAAATTTGCCCAAAATTAAACTTCTTCTGTCTTCTTGTCTTCTTATCTGTAGTGGCATTTCACCCATCTTTACTTGAAGAGCAGAGACTGAGGAGGTTAGACATGCCCACAACAAATTCTTAAGGCTTGTGACTGAATTCCATCCAGTTTAATTACATTTGATTTCTTTGCAGAGCAATATACTAGACAACCATAATCCAATATAGATCTTATCATATATATATATATATATATATATATATATATATATATATATATATATATATATATATATATATATATATAAAGTTTTTAGAGCCAATCTATCTCCCCACTCCTGACCCGATAGACCCCTCATAACCTTCACTTCTTACATCTTCCCACCATTTTTTCTATATGCTCTCTCCCGGTTAATCGACTGTCAAACCATATTCCTAGAAATCTTACTGTGTTTACACGCTCCAGGTCTTCTTTATATAATTTTAACTTAACATCTACATTCCTCTTCATATTTGTAAAAAGTATTATTTTTGTTTTTTCCACTGAAAACTTAAAACCATTTTCCTTTGACCACTTTTCGACTTCATTTAATGCACATTGCATTTTCTTTACGTTATACTCAATATTCTTTCCTTTAAACCAAAGAGCCCCATCATCAGCAAACAATGATTTCCCCAAACTTGTATGTACCTTTTGAAAAAACATCATAAATCATGATGATAAATAACAGTGGACTTATTACACTGCCCTGTGGCATTCCATTATCAATTTCTCTTTTGGAGAATATATTTCCACCAACTTTCACTCCTATACCTTTTCCAATTGAAACTCTTTAATCCAATTGTACATTCTTCCTTTTTTATTTAGCTTTCCTTATTTAATTAATAATCCTTCTTTCCACAACATGTCATAAGCCTTTTCGATATCAAAGAAAACGGCGATGACACTCTCCTTATTTATGAATGCTTTCCTCGTTTCATCTTCTAACAGTACTATTGGATCCAAAGTCCCTCTTCCACATCTAAAACCACTTTGATAAGGAGAAAACTAGTTCCTTTTTCCAAATGATATGTTAATCTATCAGTTATCATTCTTTCCATCACTTTACATATATTAGAGGTTAAAGCTACTGGATGATAATTAGTTGGGTCTTTCCCAGGTTTTTTAATAGGTATAATTAATGCTTCCTTCCAACTTTGAGGAAGTATACTTTCTATCCATATTCTATTGTAGAATGCCAACAACATCTTCATAGAACTTTTACTAAAATGCTTAATCATATAATATAATAACTTACTCCATCCATTCTTGGAGCAGACGGCCTCATTCTTCTTACTGCATATCTTAACTCACTCATAGAAAACGGTAGGTCTAGTAAACTATTTTCAGTTGCTCTTTCCCTCATTAAATCTGGATAGTCCTTTAACACATTCTCCCTTATCTCCATACTCTGTTCAGATTTTCTAAACTATTTACTTCAATAAATGTCCTTAAAACTGGGTATAGCTTATTTCTTTGGATTCCTTTCATTTTCTCATTCATCCCCCATATCTCCTCTATTGGTGTATTTTTGCCTATTTCATTAGAATATGATTTCAAGTACATAACCTTGGCTTTCCTTACGGTCCTCCTTACCTCTACTTGTGCTTTTTTTATAATCTATTAAATCTTTAAATAATTATGACTCTCCTAAATGCTTTCGTTTTCTTTCTAATTGCATTTGTACAGTCCTCGTTCCACCATGGGACTATTTTGATCTTCCTTCCTCCTACACTCTTTGGAATATACATATTTGCTGCAGTTTGTATTCCTTGTACTATTTCTTTGTTAATAATCTCTACTGACCTGTCTGGTTCAATCTTAATATTCATAAATCTCTTTCCACACAAACTCATAAATTCTTCCCAACTTGCTTTGTCATATCTTCAATTATGGGTTCCTCCATTACCTATAATATTTCTTCTGGCATTTACTTTTACTGTTATCAGTATACAATAATGATCACTTCCAATAGTGTCTTGTCTCATCATTTCTCATTCAATGCTTCCTGCAATTGTGTCAGATTAGATACCATTGTCAGATCTAGCACAGACTCTTGTTTCTGTCCATCAACTCTTCCACTGTTAATTCATTCCCATCTGTCACTAACCCTCCCCATAGCGTACTCTGTGCATTAAAAACCCCACACCAAATCACCCTCTCAGCATTCTGACCCTCTATTTGTTCTAATTCATTCAACATACGTTTTTTACATGATGATAAAATTGTATTATTACATAACTTAATCCAGTCACCCACACTTCTACCACCACATGTTCTTTTGTTATTCCTTTACCTAACATTCTATATTGTATACCTTCCTTAATCAAAGTGATACAACTTCCACCATTACACTCTCCACGATCTCTTCTCTCACCAACATATCCTTTCATAACAAAATCAAATCTGGGTTTAAGCCATGACTCTTGTACAGCTATCAAATCAGGTTTGTCTTCCAATTTATTAACACTCTTGAAATCCAGCCTATTAGCCACAAGACTTCTCGCATTCCATTGTAAAATGAAAATCATCTCCCCTATCCAAATCTAGCTTCCTGACTTGACTGGGATTCATTTAGCAGCCCATTTCTGATCTCTATCCATGATATATTTTTTACTTCTAAATATCTCTTTGCTGCCTTGACAATAATTTGAATCTTAATCGTCTTCTTTTCGTTTGAGCAGTACAATTTACTACCTCAGCTATAAATAGCAAAAAGTTTACTTTGCTCACTATCATTGAATTTTCTTTAATCATACTGTCCACATCTGGAAAATTGTCTTTCACCACATGCCCATACTTTTGACAAATATAGCACCTTAAAGGAGGAGGCACAAAGAGCCTAACTGAGTAACTTGTACATCCAAGTTTGACCTTATTTGGCAGTACCTCACAATCAAATCTGAGTTCAACTTAAAGACTATTCTATTCCCTTCTCTAGTCATAAACAGTCTCCTGGCACCAACTATTTGCCCACCAGATATGTTGTTTTTAAGCTCTTCCATAGACATGCCTAATGGTACGCCAGTAATTACTCCACTAACCCATTGCCTCTGTCCTACATTTTTGCTACTCACCACTTCCTTCTTACATATTACTTTAATTACCATCACTTTCCTTTTTTGCTCTCATTATTACAAATTATCATCAAATCTCCGCTTTTTAATACTCTTGCAAGCCAAATCTCTCCAGCTAACTTCCTTGGTTCTTTAATTAACACAACTGGACTTACTTTTTGTATGCCATGTTCCTCTTTAAATTTCAATATTACCTTTAATGCTGTGTTCACACCAGACACGAAACGCGCGGATAAATCGCTCTATTCGCGCATAAATAGACGTGTGAACATTTAAGTTTACTCGCTTTATTCGCGCATCAATATCCGCTTCATTCGCATGTCAAATCCGCTTCATTCCGCGTCAAATTCACTTAAGAACAGACACTGATTTGCGTGATGGGCAGGGCTTCTGTCTGCCCGGTGGCTGTAGCTTCGTTGCTAACTGGCTAACATGGATTTTATTGAGAAAATAACTGCATTTATGTGCTTTTATGAAGGCTGAAAAACATGTTGATACATTTGGAGCAGTGTCTGAGCCCACTAGATCCTTTCAGAGGTGCACCCAGCTCCGTGAGCTCATAAACTCCTCCAGAAACTTAACCTGGATGACGGAGGCTTTCAGCGGTGCTTCTGACTGAGCCGAGCCCAGTTTGATGAACTGTTGTCTGTGTCGGCTGGAGGATTTCCCCCGGGACACCAACAACAGACGCTACGTCACAATCACACCCCCACAAGAGCAAGCTCCTGATTGGAAGTTCAGATTTTCCAACTCGAGCGATTCGCACGATTTGCGCGTTAAGCACGTCAAACGCGCAAAACGCTCAATTCACGTGTATCGCGCCGCAGGATGTCTATTCACGCTTTTGCATTGACTTAACATGTAAATCACTCATGCTTGACGCTTCTTCCACGTCTAGTGTGAACACAGCATAACACATCTACACTCCCTTTCCTTAACTCCTGTTCATTTACACTCTCTTCTGAACTTCTTAACTCTCTTTCCTGATGTTTTTCTTTCTTTTCTTTGTACTCACAGCTTCCCACCTCTCTGTTACCCTCTTCTACTGTTTCCCCTATATCCATTTGACCTTCATCCTTATCTGTCTCATCAATAGTGTCTAGTGTCTCTGGTCCATTTTCATTACTATCTCTTCTACATTTTGTCATTATTGATTTTGCTGCGTTTGTTGGCACGAACGTAACTCCGGAACAACTGGTGCGTCACTTACGGCCGGTCATCCACCGCCAGCGTTCCTCCCTCTGCGCCAGGTTATCTGATTTACACTCCCAATCCCTTTTAAGGGTCCCTCAAAAATTGAAGGCAGTGTGGGTCACCAAACAAGCGTCCGGATCGCCACACTGCACTTTTCTTCTTTGTGTTTTTTAATGGCGAGTTGTAACCAGCTTTTAATGTGCATATCTGCCACCTACTGTGCTGGAGTGTGAGCCAGTAATTTAAACCTCATATTAAAGAGGAAAAAAAACCTTCTAATAATACATTCCCTTATCAATTTAAATTCTTTTCATTAACCCAGTTTCTTTCAAAAATGTGAACAAAGCTTTAATTACCAGGGGCCTCAAGTATCAACGCTGCGTCCTGTTTCCTGTTAGGCAGCTCTCGCTAAAACCGGTGGTGGTGAGTCCTCATAGAGACTGTTGCTTTTGGAATATTCAGCGCTGCTTGCTTTTTCTCCTAAGAACTGTTACCGCTGTTGGCGTTGTTGAACTTTATGAGAGATCTGGCTGGATCAGTTGTTATTCCTGTTATCTCTGTTAATAAATCATCTTGCATTCACTTGCATTTGGGTCTCCTGTGTAATTGTGACAAAAGTAGAGTCATTACCATATTTATACGAGGGAGGAGGCAGGGATGGGTTTTGCGCTCGTGCGCTCAGTTTCACATTAATTCAGATGTACATAGAGAATATGCGTGGGATTACGCGCAGCTTTACAGCTTTGTTCGTATGCAATGTTTTAGTATGAATTCAACGCAAGTCTTTGTACATGAGGCCCCTGGTCTCCCACTTTAAATAGATTTTAAGATTTAATGTTTTCTCCATACTTTCTCTTTTTAATTTCATCCTTTTGTTTCATAATTTAATTGCTTGATCTATGTCGTGATAGTAGAGCGAAAATTGGTCTGGCTGAATGATACTGTTAATGCTTGAAAAGGGGAGTTGTGGGGAGATGCAAGATCCATTATGATGGGGGTTTTTTTTTGCCAGAATATTTTCTGGTAGCTACACCGATGGGACCGATACAAAGGACACTAAAAGGTGGGGCGGAGAAGGGACAGATCATAAACTTATCAATCTCTTTTTTAATTAGTTGGTTTACAACTTCGGGTTTGAGGATAGCTAATTGTAGGGAGGGCTTAAGACGTCTGGATGAAATCCGTTGGATAAACCTGAAATGAGAAATTCAGAAAAGTTAGGGTCAGGGTGAAAGCGTAATCCAGATGAGAGTTGAGATATATTAACAAGAGTCCATAAATAATTTCTTGATTTTGTTTTTTATTTGCTTCCTGGATCGGGCATTGAAATTATAGCAGGAGTGAGGAGTGTGGGGGGTTTGGGAAGAGGAAGTAAGAGGAAGCAGAGGTAGACGGGTCGGGGAACTTAGCTTAAGGATCTTGGATTAATAGAGGGAGTGGGGGGGGGGGTTATGAGTAATAGAGGATGTTGAGGGGAGGAGGGGGGGGGGGGGGGGGTTGGGGGCTAGAGTAGGGAGCTGGAGGCAAGTGAGGGGGGTGGTAAAAGGTTGGTCAGTGTGTTGTAGAGAAGGGTTAATGTCCGGGGGAATGTCCATTTGTTGCAGGATGTTGAGGCTGGGGTGTTCCTGGTTTTTTGAAGGTGTGATCTAGATGATTTTCAGCTGGAAGCAATGCTTTTCCTGGTGGCTTTTTTGGGTGGTCCAGGTAGAGATAGTTCTGTTGGAGAGTTGGTGGATTGAAGATAGGCAGAGGTGGGTAGAGTATCCAAAATCTATACTCTTTGTTTTTTTTGCGGAAACTTTTGCCCAAGTAAAAGTAACAATTTTAAAAGTAAATGTAACGAAGTAAATGTAATTGTTACTACCCATCTCTGAGGATAGGGGCGTGACGTGAGCGGGTGGATCTTGTAGTGTCTGTAGGGGGCGGAGTCAAGAAAGTGAGGGTAAAGTACAGTTTAGGTAATTCGGCTTTGTTGCAGCGTAAAGTTATGGGGGTTCCAGCATCTGTGAGGTTCTATGCTAACAGGCATAAGAGGAACCAGGTGAAGGTAGGTGACTGCTTGAGGTTGTTGGTGATGGTGATTGTTGACGGTGTTGAGCTGTGGCAGTACGGATGGGCCTGCGGCCTCTTACTGAAGCTTCGGCCTCCTGCCCTTTCCCTGGCGGGGCTGTGTGGCTCTGTGCCGTGGCTGGTGTATCAGGGAGAGGGGAGCTCTCGCTGGTGTTGTTGTTGTTTATGCTGGTATTGTTTGGCATTTTCTTGGTAAGGTGTAGAGAATGCTTGGATGGCTGGACAGCTTCCTAGCAGTTGGTTATCCAAAACGAAGATAAGGCAGTAAGGCGAAATCAAATTTTTTTTTACCCTTGGATACCAGATATTCAAATAGCAGTTTTGGCTAAATATTGTCCTCATTCATTCATTCCTTTTCTTTTCGGCTTAGTCCCTTTATTAGTACCTTAGTCCCGCCAACCTATCCAGCATATGTTTTACACAGTGAATGCCCTTCCAGCTGCAACCCATCACTGGGAAACATCCACACACACTAATTCACACACATACACTACGGACAATTCACCTATAGCGCATGTCTTTGGACTTGTGGGGGAAACCGGAGCACCCGGAGGAAACCCACGTGAACACATGGAGAACATGCAAACTCCACACAGAAATGCCAACTGACCCAGCCAAGGCTCGAACCAGCAACCTTCTTGCTGTGAGGTGACATCGCTACCCACTGTGCCACCGCACCACTAAATATTGTCCTATCCTTAACAACTTATGTATCAATAGAAAGCTTATTTAACCAAGTTTCAGATAATACTGTACATTCAAATTTCGAAAAACTGACACTTATGACTGGTTTTGTAGTCCAGGGTCACATTTGCGAGCAGCTAATCTGGTCAAGTTGTATTATACTCATGAAACAAATTCTGTAAAGATGTTTTGGAACAATGTGATTTTGTACAAGGTCAGTAGTTAAAAATTAACTGATCTGCATACCTCAAACATAACAAGAGCCATGGTGGGAAGAAGCATTATTTACCCACAGGTCTAGTTCCTTATTGCTTACTATTTTTATGTTATGGCTAAATCCTTTCATTCATTCATTTTCTTTTCGGCTTAGTCTCTTTAATATTCTGGGGTCGCCACAGAGGAATGAACCGCCAACTTATCCAGCATATGTTTTACGCAGCGGATGCCCTTCCAGCCGCAACCCATCACTGGGAAAAAGTCCTAGGTTATTAAAGATTTAGAATAAAATAATAATAATAAGAAAAAGTTTTATGTTCAGTAAATAGCGCCTTTCCTTTCCTCAAGATCGCTTAATCATAAGCATAACATAACGTAGCTGAGCCCTAAAGGTACTGTAAACAGAGATGCTATTTATTTTAGGGGTATGGTTTTCCATAACTTGGGTGCATAAACACCAAATGACCTTCCACCTACAGTGGACAACCAACAATGAGAAACACACAAACAACCAGGCTCAGATGATCTGAGGGATCAGGCAAGAGAGTAATAGTGCATTAGGTCAGACAGATATGGAGGTGCAAGACTATTTATATGCCTTAAATGTCAGGAGTAAATAAGTATGTGATTTATATACAATAATAAAAATAAAATTTAATAATACTTAATTAAATGATTGGCTGCAATGTATATGAAAGCAACATTTTCTTACATTTAAGAGCATATTATAGCTTATGTTAAGTTTCATTTATTCCTACTTACTAAAGCTAATTTATTCAATCTTGTCAGTTTCATCCAGGACAGTTTAAAAAAGAAACTGGATCAGCTGGAGTGCCACTTCACATGGGATATTAAAAAAGACGATCTAGACTTCACGAATCTCCTCAACAGACTTGAGGAACAAGACAAGTTGGATCTAGGAAGTGAGGAAGGGGCTGCACGAGCGCAGTGCTCAATGGGATATCTGAAATTCCTTCTTGACTGCAAAGAAGAAGCCCTTACTCACCTGTCGAGATCTGAGGCACTCATCAAAGAAAAGTTTGCAGACAACAATGACAGGACTCTTATTGTGACCTATGGAAATTTTGCCTGGATAAACTACCACATGGGGAACTACACAGAGTGTGAACGCTACCTAAAGAAGCTTCAAAACATGTATGAAACATTTCCAGTTGAATCTTCAGCTGTTCCAGAGGTACTTGGGGAGAAAGGATGGACTTATCTTAAATTCTCTCGTAAATATTATGCCAAGGCAGTAGAAGTTTTTCAGAAAGCTGTGGAACTGGATCCAAAAAATAGTGAGTGGAACGCTGGTTATGCCATTACTCTGTATCGCACTGAAACTAGTCAGCCTACTATAGATTCACCTGTGATCAAACAGCTGAGACAGGCCATTGACTTAAACCCAGATGATGATGTTCTGAGAGTCCTTCTAGGATTTAAACTTTTGAATTGTTCTAAGGAATTGATGAAGGAGTCTGAGCAGTTGGTTGAGACCGCTTTGAATCAGTCCCCAGAACATCCACATGTCATGAGATATGTTGCAATATTCCTCAGGGATCAAGGATCTGTAGACAGTTCTATTGCACTTCTGGAGAAAGCACTTGAAAGATCACCACACTCGAGCTTCATATGTCATCAGTTAGCAACATGCTACGAGAAAAAAAAAATTAACTTACAGAAAGAAAAAAGTTACAAAGCTGGAGATCATGCTCGAAATCAAAGTATATACTATTTAGAAGGGGCAACTTCCCTAAAACCCTCATTTATCGTTGCAATGTGTCAGCTCGGACTTCAATATGGAGAGAGACAGGAACTGCTAAAGGCAGAGGAACAGTTTGACAAAGCATTTGAGACAGCAAAAGATAAAAATGAGCATCTGCAGTGAGTCCATTTTTATTATGCCGAGTTCCAGCAATACAGTAAAAGACGTGAGGATTTAGCTATTAAGCATTACAAGGAGTGCTTGACAATAAATCCAGATAGTAGTGAGGGGAATAGAAGTGCAAAGAAATTGATGAAAATTGCCAACAAACATCTTAAAGAAAGCCCAAGTGATTGGAGAGCCAATGAAATACTTGGATTACTTTATCAATTGAAAGGGGAAATGTTTGGGGACACCAAGAGCTATGCAGGAACAGGAGATGAAGTGAACAATGAATGCCTCCACAATCTTTTAGAGATCAACTGTAAAATAGAAACTTTGTACAAGGATGCATAATTGATTTTGGAATAGGACTTTTGGGTTAGAGTGTACAGAAAACACTTAAACACGTTTGTTAACATTCATTACACTTCATCTGTAACTTTAATGTTAATAAAGTCAGGTTATTCTAAAACAATTAGTGAGTCCAGAAATCATATTTTGCATAAAGGATGCCCAAACTATGTCCATATGAGAGATTTCATTTTCAAACTCATTTTTATTACACTTATTGTATACTAGAGTAAACAATATATAGTAAAATGTTTTATTAACTGATATATTTCAAACTAGTGAAATACTAAAATATGTTTTGTAGCATAAATTGACAATCACCACAGAACATGCTAACAGATTCTATATAATAAACATATATATATATATATATATATATATATATATATATATATATATATATATATATATATATATATATATATATATTATTATTTTTTTTTTTTATTTTTTTTTTTTTATTATTATTTTAATTGGGATTTACAAATGCAGTTGCACAGCCTTAATTAGCTTCAAAAAAGCTTCCAAAACTGAACATTTAGCAGTGTTTTGCTTTAGAATTACATGTCTTTTTAAGATTAATTAGTTTTTACTGTATATAGTAGACTAATGTTTTGTAGTAGTATGTTATGAACATGTGCAGTATATGTAATAAAAACTGTTAAAGACAACTGCAATTCCAAATTTTGATTTTTTCCTTCCATTATGACATTATGTAATGAGTTCTTATATATTGAAGCCACTGTAATGATGAGTAGTTGTTTTTTTAATACAAATATTTGTACGTTTTTTAGGAATAGTGATGTTAAAATGCAGTTATAATAAAAAAAAACAAATGGCAGAACAAAATGTCACAGTTTAGTTTTTATTTTATATTAATAACTAGCCTGTAATTACATATTCATTCATTCATTCATTCATTTTCTTTTCGGCTTAGTCCCTTTATTAATCTGGGGTCGCCACAGCAGAATGAACTGCCAACTTCTCCAGCACATGTTTTACGCAGCGGATGCCCTTCAAGCTGCAACCCATCTCTGGGAAACATCCATACACACTCATTCAATACGGACAATTTAGCTAACCCAATTAACCTGTACCGCATGTCTTTGTACTTGTGTGTGAAACCGGAGTACCCGGAGGAAACCCACGCGAACGCGGGGAGAACATGCAAACTCCACACAGACATGCCAACTGACCCAGCCGTGACTCGAACCAGCGACCTTTTTGCTGTAAGACGATTGTGCTACCCACTGCACCACCGTGCTGCCCTATGACAACTATATTTTGTTTAAAAATTATTATTGATAGTAGTCTCACATTAAATACTAGTATATATTTAAATGATTTCACTAGTGCTTAACTATGATACATTAATAGTTACCAGATAAATAATATTTAAAATTTTTATTTTCATTGTTGAAGTTTAAAAGGAGGTTGAATAATATGAAAAAAATGTATAATAGAAAAATAGTTTCCAAATTTTTAAAGGAGGTTTTATTGTTAGTTTGACAAAAAAGGATGAATTCGAACAAAATTATATATATTTTTGGACAAAAGAGTTACTCTGTTATAGGTTCACATTTTCACGTTTTTTTTTACCTAAAATTGCAACTGTATTTCTGTTATATTTGTTTTTCCAAGTTTACTGGAAAATCGATTTACTGATTCTGTTACAGTTTTTTACAATCCCTATGACAGTTTTTTCAACACATTTAACAAGATTCCTAAACTCTTAACGCACCAACATACCTAAAACACAATTGGCAAAATGGTTAATTGTATGCTCAAAATCACACATTGTAAACTAAACCCCAAAACTAATGTTCAAAATACAATAATAAACACAATACACCATGTCTAACAAAACACTGCAAACATGTTTTAAAATCAAATAATTATTCAAAACACTAACACATGTTCTCTTCCAATAGAAACGTTTAGTCAATCATAACACACTGACAAAAAAACACTATCATCAGCTGAAATTACAGAAATATTTATTTTATGTGTCAGGTCTGCCCTTATATTTGAAGCCTCTCTACATTTTTGTTTTGTTGGGTTTAGTAAATGCATGCATTTTGTTTCTTTTGCTGCAGAAATTCAATACAAAAAAATGAAAGACCATATCAGAGTAGCTTTACAAAATGTACAGTTTATGGAAAAAATAAATAAAATACAGACACAGAATTGCAGCAGTACAGACTTTATTTACAAAAGGACATTACTGCAAAATATACAAACAGAAAAAGCAACCCAATTATAATAAAAAAACTAAGTAATCTTCTGCATTTGGCCACATGTTCTCATCCACATCACACTTCATATCTTCTCTGGCAAGGCATGGGAAGAGTTCTCTTGTTGTTCCTTTTCCACACAAGATCAGCCCAAAGAGTCATGTGATTGGAAAAAGTGTGGTTCCTAGATGGGAGTCTGCAGTGATTTATGAATTTACATAACTGCAATAAGCTGTTTCTCATTGGCAATGGAATAAAATACAGGGGATATATTTGTTTCAATTCACAATATGAACAGCTGTTCACTTTGACTTTAGCCTATATAAGTTATGTTTAGGACATGATGTTATCTGTTGCGACATGCAGTGTGAAATCTTTTGTAAATTTGACTGTAACATTACATTTTTTTGGTCTTGGTTGAGCTTGTGTGTAAAAGAAGTTCAAGCATTTTAAATTGGTGTGTACTGGATGAATTTTGTATCAAAGCAACAAGAAATGTGTTAACTGTATAGCCTACAAAGACAGATGTTGTGCTAACCATGTTAAGAGTTAGGGAAACTTGTTCAATGTATTGAAAAAATTGTCATAGCGATTGTAAAAAAAACTGTACAATAATGCCACAGCAGTTCAGACAAAACAGTATCCTGTAAATCGACACTTGACTCACCTGAGGGGCGTGATTTAGCCTTACAATTACAGGAAATGAAAAACGAAAGTGCTGGGTGGTAGTCCACGAGTGATACATTGTCTTTTTGTTTTCCACAAAAGAAAAAGGATGTCAGAGATGAGGTGAGTTCTCTTTTTAAATTATTTAGATTCTGACAAGCGTGAATGCAAAAGCTCTTTTAGATCTAGCTACCTATGTTAAAAACTGTTTTCCTAGCAGCTATACAGTTATGTTATGTTATGCTCATAAAATAAATGATGTCGTTTTAAAACAATGTGATTTGTTAGAAGCTCAGTACAAATGAACTAAACTGAGTCATGATGAGAAGCGTCCTTTTCCTTCATGTCTAGTTCTTGCTTAAGAGTTTACATTAGCCTACTGCTAATTCCAAGGCTATTTAACTTGAAGATGTTGCAATATTAGTCTTGAGCCCTGAAGCTTCTTTTTTCCAATCCTTTTAGTTTAATTCAGGCCAGTTTAAAAAAGAAACTGGATCAGCTGGAGTGCCACTTCACATGGGACATTACAAAAGACCATCTAGACTTCACGAATCTCCTCAACAGACTTGAGGAACAAGACAAATTGGATTTAGGTAATGAGGAAGGAGCTGCACGAGCGCAGTGCTCAATGGGATATCTGAAATTCCTTCTCAACTGCAAAGAAGAAGCCCTCACTCACCTGTCGAGATCTGAGGCACTCATCAAAGAAAACTTTGCGGACAACAATGACAGGACTCTTATTGTGACCTATGGAAATTTTGCCTGGATGAACTACCACATGGAGAACTACACTGAGTGTGAAAGTTACCTGGTTAAGCTTCAGAAGATACATGAAACATTTCCAACTGAGTCTTCAGCTGTTCCAGAGGTGCTTGGGGAGAAAGGATGGACTTATCTTAAATTCTCTAGTAAGTATTATGACAAGGCAGTAGAAGTTTTCCAGAAAGCTGTGGAACTGGATCCAACAAATAGTGAGTGGAACGCTGGTTATGCCATCGCTCTGTATCGCACTGAGAATTTTAACCCGCCATCTTGTACTGTGGAAACACCTGCAATCAAACAGCTGAGACAGGCCATTGACTTAAACCCAGGTGATGATGTTCTGAGAGTTATTCTAGGAATTAAACTTTTGAATTGCTCCAAAGGTTTGATGAAGGAGTCTGAGCAGTTGGTTGAGACAGCTTTGAATCAGTCTCCAGAACATCCACATGTCATCAGATATGTTGGAATGTTCCTCAGGGATCAAGGATCTGTAGACAGGTCTATTGAAATTCTGAAGAAAGCACTACAAAGATCACCAAAATCAGGCTTCATATGTCATCAATTAGCAATGTGCTACAAGACCAAGAAAATAAACCTATGTAAAGAAAAACGGAGAAAAGTGGAGATAGATGAGGCTCGCAATCAAAGCATATACTACTTAGAAGAGGCAACTTCCTTAATACCATCCTTCATCTTTGCAGTGTGTCAGCTCGGACTTCAGTATGGAGAGAGACGTGATCTGCCTAAAGCAGAGGAGCAGTTTGACAAAGCATTCAAGTTAGTGAAAGGAAAAAACGAGCATCTTCAATCTGTTCATTTATCTTATGCTCAGTTCCAGCAGTACAGTA
This sequence comes from Danio kyathit, assembly GCA_903798195.1. NCBI lineage: Eukaryota > Metazoa > Chordata > Actinopteri > Cypriniformes > Danionidae > Danio > Danio kyathit. The sequence continues at coordinate 19,333,460 of LR812530.1, read as the reverse complement.
ACAGGCGTGAGGATTTAGCAATCGAGCACTACGAGAAGTGTTTGACAATGAATCCACATACTCCTGATGGAAATAGAAGTGCACAGAAACTGTGCAACATTGCCAAGAAAAATCTTAAGGTTAATCCAAATGATTGGAAGGCCAGTGAAATACTGGGCTTAATTTATCACTTGAAAGGTGAAATGTTTGAAAGATATGGGAACACTCCAGACAACGAAGACGATTCATTCCTCTGTAATCTTTTTGAGGTTATGTCCTTGTAATTTGTAAAATATGATTGTTAACACGGAGATAAATAAACACTAAAAATGCCCCATTTGCAAATGTATGAGCCCAAAAAGCATGCTAGATTAGCCATGCATTTAGCTCTTTTTACTTGCATTCAAATAGTGATGGCAGTTTATGGACAAATCCAAAATGCCACAATATTGCATGCTTCTCACTTTCTTTCCATCCCGTTTAGTATGTAAAGGAAAAAACAAGCACAGGGGAATTGAGGAAAAACTCTTTGAAATATTGCTATATTAATATCTTATTTAAGGTGTTAGGCTAGGGGCTAGATTTTTGTTTCTAAATAAATCTTCATTTTTCCTATCCTCAACCCATATTTGGGTCAATTGTGGATGATCTCAACCACTAGGTTTAAGCTTTATTTCGTTCTCAAAAGCTGTTTTTATATAGGCTTTGAAAAAAGTCATTGTGTTCAGTCCTTGGCTATGCCAGCTGTATGCCTTTGTAGTGTCATTTTGTTTTGATTTATTGGCTGAATTAAGTACATACTTATTCGGAAAGCATTACTTCAAGGGTAACCCACTTCCAAGAAAATACGTTTTTAATGTGGTTAAAATTGGGAACAGTTTGGTTGGATAATGTGTCTCTACATTAACAGTTAACCACTTAATGCACGATTTCCATAGGGCAGACCATTACAGAAGTGACGACTGAGGTTAATATTTTCCTTTCTTGAAAATACATTCTAGGTTATTCTTTACCTTATTTATATGTGCTGCATCTTGATCAGGTTGTCCTTTTACTACATAAAACCTTGCGTTCAAATAGTGATGACAGTTTATGGACCATTCCAAAATGCCACAATAATGCATGCTTCTCTTTCTTTCCATCCCGTTTAGTATGTGATAGAAGAATGCAAGGAAAAAACAAGCACAGGGGAATTGAGGAAAAACTCTTTGAAATATGGATATATTCTTCATTCCACGAGCATTGTTTCAAATCTTATTTAAGGTGTTAGGTTAGGGCCTAGACTATTTTCTAAAAAAAAAAAAAAAAAAAAAAAATCTTAATTTTCATATCCTCAACCCATATTTGGGTCAATTGTGGATGAACTAAATCATTAGGTTTAAGTTTTATTTCATTCTCAAAAGCTGTTTTATATATGCTTTGGAAAAAATGTCATTGTGTTCAGTCCTTGGCTTTGCCAGCTGTATTTCTTTGTCATGTCATTTTGTTTTGATTTACTGTTATAAGTACATGCTTATTTACTTGGAAGTGGGTTACCCTTGAAATAATGCTTTCCGAATATGTTTTTAATGTGGTGAAAATGGGAACAGTTTGGTTGGATAATGTGTCTCTACATTAATAGTTAACCACTGAATGCACGATTTCCATAGGGCAGACCATTATAGAAGTAACGACTGGAGTTAATAATTTTCTTTTCTTGAAAACACTTCTTGAAAAGGGGGCTATGTTCATTTTAGCAGATGAGTACCACCCACTTTATCCAAAGTTTTGCCTCCTGCCATCAGCTAGATTCTTATTCTAGATGGGCAAGGTCCAACAGTTATTTGCAGTCATTTGTTCCAACTGCAGTTAGGTTACTTAGCAAGCTTTAAATTGTATGCTTTTTTTTACTTGCCTATGATTAATTTTATTGTTTACTGTTACTTCTATGTTGTAAACCTATGCTGTAAACCTATTTGCCCTTTGGGGACAATAAAGACATTCCAATCCAATCCAATCTGAGATGTAACTTCCCACACATACATGTGTCTATTTTACTATTTCATTTGTTACAGTAAGGATGGTTCATTTCGCTGTGGCGACCCCTGATAAATCAGGGATTAAGCCGAAAGAAAATGAATGAATGAATGAATGTTACAATAATAAATCTTTGTCACTGTGGAGAAAACAGTTTTTCAGTCTGTCATGCCATCGTCTTTCTAAATATTTAAATCTATTCATATCTAACACAAAACACATATAGCTACTTTGTCTGATAAATGTTTTTGTTTCTTTTGATCCGAAAGTTTTTTCTGTACCAAACATCTGTTATGAATGATTTAGTTGTGTTTGTATAGGTTTGCATGGGCTATCTAATTTGACAGAATAATGGAAACACATTTCATCATCATTAACATTGTTCATATTATTGACTCATCTGCTTGTTTTATACCCATAACAATAAAAACAGCCGAAATATTACTGAAAAACTGTGTCAGTAAACTCTTAACAGAAGTCATACTGGAACAAACCCCGTAACAAAACAGCACTGCCCTCTACTGACAAAAAAATAACATACAACAACAAAAACCTTCGTTAAAATGACCAATATCTGGAATGCTATATTCCACAGAAAAATAAACAATGTGCATAAACAAGTCTTAGTACTGATGCATTATTATATGAGACCTGAATAAAATACAATGAATGCACTTCTTGTTGTCAACAACAGCTTGAAAATGTAGATGGAATACAATGCTTTTGAGCCGAAAGGCACGCGAGCATTTCTATACACACAGTTCTATGGGCAATTAAACAGTATTTATTACTGACTCTGCATATATACTAACAATATTTCATACAATTCTTTAGAACTAAAGTTTAAAAAACTATCCAAATGCTATGAAGTGGCTGGTATAATTAACATCAAGTCTTTATTTTTAGGAGGATAATAGTCCACCTGTTTGCCTTCACATGATACCAGTTTTGGGATTTTGCTCAGGCTGTTCTTCTTTTGGTTTCTCTGGCAATGGCGAATGATTGCGACTGAGAAAAGCAGGAGAGAGCTGGAGATGAGGGCGAAACCGCTCAGAAAAAATGTTGCCGTGTAAGTTCCTGTGGTGTCTACCAGCCAGCCTACACAAAGGGGAAAAAAACAAATCACATAATTACTTCAAGTGTAACCCACTTCCAAGAAAATACGTTTTTAATGTGGCGAAAATGGAAACAGTTTGGTTGGATAATGTGTCTCTACATTAATAGTTAACCACTTAATGCACTATTTCTATTTCTATAGGACAGACCACTACAGAAGTGACGACTGGGGTTAATATTTTCCTTTTTTGAAAACACATTCCAGGTCATTCTTTACCTTGTTTATATGTGCTGCATCTTGGTTGAGCTGTCCTTTTACCACATAAAATCATTTTGATTTATTAAAGAATTTTCAGGACTGTTAACCACATTTAAATAGGGAAGTTAATCTTTTATAACTTATGTTCTGTCGCCTGTTTTCTGCTGCATCTAATTATTATACAGCATTCTGGAATACATGATTCTGCTCATGATTCATGATTGTGTACAGGTATTTAGTTATAGGACCTGGGTATCTCTAGTTTCATACAAACATAGCTGTTTCAATTTGCATCTGTATTCTGTAATGGGTTATAAGATTACAAACAGGTAAGATTTTAAAACAGTTTAATCTTAAATCCGCAGTGGTGGAAAGAGTACTGAAAAATCTAACTTTTGTAAAAGTACCATTACTTGCCTAAAAATGTAGTGCAAGTAGGAGTAAAAGTATCTGTTGTGAATATAACTCAAAGTATGAGTAAAATGGGTCTACTCAAGACTAGTGAGTATTACACTGTAAAAAGCTGATGCATTTACATGTAATTTGTGGATGTGTGTAAACGTAACATTCTGTAATGCATTTAGTTATTGCTCAGCAAGCATACATAGTCATGAGACTCTAATATTAGGTTAGATTTAGGTTGTGACGTCAGATGACCAAAATTCAATGTCTAGCCAGCATCTAAGGACAACGTTATTTTGATGTCTAATAATGATGTTAAATGATGTTGATATTTGGTTGATTTTTAGCTTGAGTTAGAAACTGACCAAAATCCAACGTCAAGACAACATCTTACAGTTTTTTTACAATCGCTATGACAGTTTTTACAATACATTTAACAAGTTTCCTAAACTCTTAACACGGTTAGCACAACATCCGTCTTTGTAGGCTATACAGTTAACACATTTCTTGTTGCTTTGATACAAAATTCATCCAGTTAACACCAATTTAAAATGCTTGAACTTCTTTTACACACAAGCTCAACCAAGACCAAAACAATGTAATGTTACAGTCAAATTTACAAATGCTTTCACACTGTCGGAACAGATAACATCATGTCCTAAACATAACTTATATAGACTAAAGTCAAAGTGAACAGCTGTTTATATTGTGAATTGAAACAAATATATCCCCTGTATTTTATTCCATTGCCAATGAGAAACAGCTAATTGCAGTTATGCAAATATATATATATATATATATATTTAAACATATACATACATTTATCACAGCTGATTCCCATGTGTTGAGGTTTTTCCAATCAAATGATCTAAAAGAGGACTTGTTGGGCTTTTGAAAGGAATGGTGAGAGCATCAAAGAACTCCGTCACTAATACTTCCAGGTAAGGTTATGCAATACAGTCATTACTGTATATACACAGTGTGTTTTGCAGTAAACTACTCTATAGACCTGGAGTTCATTAGTACATACAGTAGATATACAGTACTGTACAGCATTTACATACACTGTGTCTAAATACTTTCATAGAGTCATGGAGTTGGAGGCCAGTCAACATGAAATTATCTATGTTGACAAGGCTGGCTTCAACTTGACAAAAAGGCATCGCCGTGGGAGAAACATAATAGGCCAAAGGGCCACAGAAGAAAAAGCCGGGCAAATGCAGAAGACTGGGCAGAATAGAAGATTACTTAGTTTTTTTTTATTATAATTCTGGTGCTTTTTCTTGTTCTGGTTTGTATATCTTGCAGTAATGTCCTTTTGCAAATAAAGTCTGTACTGCAGCAATTCTGTGTCTGTATTTTTATTTTTTTTTTTTACATAAACTGCATGATATGGTCTTTCATTTTTTGTATTGAATTTCTGCAGCAAAAGAAACAAAATGCATGCATTTACTAAACCCAACAAAACAAAAATGTAGAGAGGCTTCAAATATAAGGGCAGACCTGACACATAAAATAATGCAGTTTCTATAATGTCAGCTGGTGATAGTGTTTTGAATGTGTTATGATGGACTAAACGTTTCTATTGGAAGAGAACATGTGTTAGTGTTTTGAATAATTATTTGATTTTGAAACATGTTTGCAGTGTTTTGTTAGACATAGACTATTTTGTTAGTTTATTATTGTATTTTAAACATTAGTTTTGGGGTTTAGTTTACAATGTGTGATTTTGAGCATGAAGTTAACCGTTTTGCCAATTGTGGGTTTTAGGTGTGTTGGTGTGTTAAGAGTTTAGCAAACTTGTTAAATGTGTTGAAAAAACTGTCATAGCGATTGTAAAAAAACTGTAAACCAACGTCATATTGATGTCAAATACTATTTGTCAGGTATGGCAACCAAAATCCAACATCTGATAGACGTCATGGTGGTAGCGTCCACACAACCTCGAGCTGTAACGTTGATATTTGGTTGATTTTAGGTTGGATGTTTTCTAATCCCCATAGACAATAAAAAAACAAAGTAGTGACTGCAGGTTGAAGGAAAGTAGTGGAGTGAAAGTACAGATATAGCACTAAAAATGTACTCAAGAAAAAGGAAAAGTACACATTTTTAAAACTACTTAGTAAATTACAATTCCTGAGAAAAACTACTCAATTACAGTACTTTGAGTATTTGTAATTTGTTACTTTACACCACTGTAAATCAGCATTCCTTATCCTCATGACAATTTAAGTATTGAAAAACAATCCATGTAAAACCAAAAAAAAAGGAAATCAGTGGTTTGATTGTAATTAAGTGATATGATTGTATCTTTCTAGCAATGAAGCAACTTTCTTCAATGAAGTTTTGTGTTCAGTAAACAATATTTTCTGTCCATTCTTACTAGTAGTAGACTAGTAGTAAGTGGGATAATGTGCATCCAGCCAGTTATCGCACAATAACCCCTTCAGGCTGAGATTAGCCATAACAAAAGGCTGAAAATACATAATCCCTTAGCTAATGTTTTGTTTTACAGCAAACCATACCATTATATTTTAAGAACTTACACTGTGGAAGGGTGAATTAAAGGTTTAGTTGTTATAATAATAAGAGTTAATATTGTCCATGTGACTTTGGTGGTTCAACTGTAATCCTAGAACAATTTTGTGCACCAAAAAATAAATAAATCAATAAAATGGCAAAAAACAACAACATTTGTGGCAGGCAAGGATGTGTATTTACTATAGGCAATAAACAATATGCTTGCTTGTTTTGCAGCTGACTAAATGAAGTGACAGTAGCTATGTTTCCATCCAAAAATGCAAATTAACTTTATGCGCAAACCTGGATTATCGCGTAAAAGATGTGCGAATAAAGCAACGTTTCCATCCAACAAGTCAAAGCGAACAAAATCGTCACTTCCTAATTATCTGGCGCCAAACATCAACAGTGAAAAAGGAATTTGCTGCGATTAGAGAAGCTGCGTGAATTTTTTCTTCATTTAATAATCGACTTGCACCTCAGAAGGCAATCCTGACATGCAGTGAACGTGCGGTGGGGTTTGAAGGTGTGAGACGCGGAGCACAGACGCTCTTGATTCTAGAGGTCATTAATAATATAAGAACAGTAATAATGAAACGGTTAAGCATTTTAGAATGACCAAAACAACATTTCAGATGTTTTACAATTTGGTCGACCTGCTGGTTTCTCCATTTACACACATTTTTATCATCACATGATCTCTTATACCAAAATCACATGACCTTTTTTAATGCAAATACTAGAATTTTTTCTTATCAAATAAAAAGTTTATCCTACTTAGTTATGCGCATGTTTTTTTATGCACATTTTCAAAGTTTATGCGCATCTTGGCGTTTCCATCAACCGTTTTTTTTTTATGCGCATATCCAAAATGTGCATAAAAATAGGTGGATGGAAATGTAGCTAATGACTATTGTAAATACCAATAATTGTGACCTTCAAAACAGCACATCTGACACAACAGTTCAAAATTAAAATTGAAAATGGAAGCTTTTATACCTCAGTAAAAAGTGGAGCACCTACTGTATGTTTTGCTCAGACCACAAAACTGATCGGAACAGCTGTGGTGAAAACAATAACTGGACACTGGATCATATCTGCATCTCTTTGGGCCCTATCATACACCTGGTGGAGTGAGGCACTAGGTGCAGTTTCAGCCCAGCACAGCTATGATTTTCACATTTTGTGCCATATTGTTTAAATAGCAAATGCATTTACACCCATTTGTGTGCTCATGGGTGTGCTGGTCTGAAAAGGAGGTGTGTGTTGTTGTTTTGAGACAACTGAAACTGAAGTAGACCACGCCATTGACCAACTAAAAGCTGCTCTAAAGTCCACAGCGCAGGTTTTTTATTTGTCATTTAAAGAACGTGTTAGTGTTATGTACATATGGCGGTCCAAAATGTGTGTACGCATTGCTCAATACACAAAGAGGCCGGCAGCTAGCTCTCTGCAACTCTCACATGGTTGCCCACTGAAGCTGAGAAGGGCTGTGCCCGGTCAGTGCCTGGATGGGACACCACATGGGAAAGCTAGATTGCTGCCGGAAGTGGTGTTAGAGCGACCCGCAATCTGTGGTCTGTGTGGGATGGGGACTCTATACTGACTATCTATGTGGTTGTTAAAAACCCAGGCATCCTGGCCAAATTTGCCCACTGGCCTCTGTCCATCATGGCCTCCTAACCATCCCCATATCCTAATTGATTAACTCTGTCTCCTCCCTATCAGCTGGTGTGTGGTCTGGTGCAATTTGGCTGCCGTCGCGTCATCACACTGGAGGTGGATTAGGAGATTCCCCCCAAAAATGTGTAAGGTGCTTCGAGTGTCCAGAAAATTGTTGTTATTATTATTATTATTATTACAAATAGCTTTAAAAATGAAAAATGATAGTTATTTTATATTATAGTCTACATAAATATAAAAATGTGCGACACAGTGGCGCACTGGGTAGCAATGTTGCCTCATAGCAAGAAGGTCGATGGTTTGAGCCTCAGCTGGGTCACTTGGCATTACTGTGTGGAGTTTGCATGTTTTCCCCGTGTTCGCGTGGGGTTCCTCCAGGTGCTTCGGCTTCCCCCACAAGTCCAAAGACATGCGGAATAGGTGAATTGGGTAGGCTAAATTGTCCGTAGTGTATGTGTGTGAATGAGAGTGAGTGTTTCCCAGTGATGGGTTGCAGCTGGAAGGGCATTCGCTGCATAAAACATGTGCTGAATAAGTTGGCGGTTCATTCCGCTGTGGTGAACCCTGATTAATAAAGGGACTAAGCCGAAAAGAAAATGAATGAATAAATGAATAAATATAAAAATTGTCCACCTTCTTCACCTCATGGGGCTCTTGTGGAATCCAGCTCTGTTGTAAATCAGGTTATTCATGACAATTTACAAATGTTTAGAGTATTTATCATATGCACATTAAATTTTATTTTTACTTTTATACATATTTTTTATGTTTAGATTTGTCCACCTGTTTTATAGATATATGCATCACCAAATGGGGCATAGGAATAGGAAGTGTGTTTGAATATAACTCACTTATATATACACTTTGTTAGTATTGTTCATTTATTAATTTGCTGGAAATTAATGTCTTCAGAGGAGTGAGTCCACCACTATTTCCGAATCCATGGTCAAATGGAAGAGGCTTGTTCTGTAGTTGGTTTTTAACCTTGCACAGATGGTCTTTAACCATTTTCTCGCTCTAGTGAGGCATTCAGTTTTTCCACTTACAAAGTCGGAAATTTAAATAACTAATGCGCCATGGTGCAACACAACTAACTCCTAAATGGAAAGGGAGATGAGACTCTGATTGGTTCAATGCATGTTATGCCCAAAACACACCCATAACTCATTAAGAAAATAAGGACAACCCTTTTTAGACCATGCGCCTAGCACACAGACTACCTTTTCATTCTTAAAATAGCGAATATGGATTCGGATACGCCCTTGGTGCTTTTACGCCATGCACATTAGACTTATAACACTAAACAAAAGCCCTATAAGTTACCGAAATACCAGAACAGATGTGAATGTGAAGTGTGGCTCTCTTGCACAGTGTGGCGAAACAGAAAAACTAGCTGAAAATGTGAACAGTTATGGAATGTGTTTGTCACTCTCACAAATAAATAACATGCGTGAGATCTATGCCTGTCAATCAATTAAACATTTTTTAGACTATTTGATTATTAATTAAATGCATAAACGCGTTAAATAAGCCAAAAGGAAATTTCGTCATCACTGTTAAATGTAATGGCTCAATGACATTACAAACATTTGGTTTGACAAAATCAACATAGAATTCATTACATACAAACTTTTAGGTTACAATAGCCATGTTTCTTGTTTTATACCGAATCACACAGGTTTGAAACATGAAGGTGGAATAAATGATGACAGAATTGATACGTTTGAGTAAACTAACCCTTTTTTTTATTAATATGGATTATTTAACGGAGGGCAATGTAGTGGCGCAGTAGGTAGTGCTGTCGCCTCACAGCAAGAAGGTCGCTGGTTCGAGCCTCAGCTGGGTCAGTTGGCGTTTCTGTGTGGAGTTTGCATGTTCTCCCTACATGGACATGTGGTACATGTGAATTGGGTAGGCTCAATTGTCTGTAGTGTATGAGTGTGAATGAGTGTGTATGGATGTTTCCCAGAGATTGTTTGCCGCTGGAAGGGCATCCGCTGCGTAAAACATGTGCTGGATAAGTTGGCGGTTCATTCCGCTGTGGCGACCCCGGATTAATAAAGGGACTAAGGCGAAAATAAAATAAATGAATGAATTATTTAACGGAATGACGCTCTAAATAAGAAACCAAATCTACTACTGGGTGGCATTAAATGTCTTACAGATTATTTTAAGATTGAATGATGTATTAATTTAATTCACTCACTCACTATCCTTCGGCTTAATCCCTCATTTATCAGGGGTCACCAGTGGAATGAACCGCCAATTACTCTGGCATATGCTTTATGCAGCAGATGCCCTTACAGCCTTAGACAGCACTCTCTCATTCACAGATACACTACGGCCAATTTTGTTTACCCAATTCACCTTTACTGCATGTCTTTGAACTGAAACCGGAGCACTCAGGGGAAATCCACATGAACACAGAGAGAACATGCAAACTCCACACAAAAATGCCTCCTGGCACCAGCCAAGACTCGAAACAGCGACCTTCTTGCTTAGAGGTGACAATGCATAATTAAATTGATTTAATTCAAATGTTAAATGAAGTAAAAGGCTTCATACAATATCGCATTTGTTACTCATGTGATATTCAAAACTTATAATCATGGTAGTCTGAAGCTGCGTAAGGCTGAAAGCCATCAAAGCAAAATTAAACTACTGAAGCAATTTCTGATGAGAGATGAGCACGACACAAAAGCAGAGGAGCTTTTATTATGCCACAGTCCACCACTTCCACCAGTCATGATAACTTGGGAAAGAAGCAGTGCTGTTTTATCACACCAAATATATTTTAGTTCTGTTAAAATGCTGCTCTGTGCAGTTTATTGAAAGACAGAACATGTTAAAGTGGGTTTGCCTAATTTCTATAAAACCAAACCAGAAATCAAGAGTGTGTGACATCTTTAGCATGGGACATTGTCTGAGTCACTAGTTAAAATGGCCTATTTCTCTGTTTATTACTATTTTTCTTAACATTTGTGATAACGTTACTACATAAGTCAGCAAAATATATCACTGTTCTAGTAGTTTTTGGATATTTTAATTAAGATAATTGTACATAATGTGCATTTAATATATTATATAAATATGTGACAAAAACCTCATAGAGGGCATTTATTTGCCTAATATCTTGAATTTTAGGAGCATATAACTGCATGATATACCGTAGACTTCATCTTGTAGTAAAATGTTTTCGTGCATCATGTCATTCAACAATCTGATGAACTGATTTCAAGAACTGATGTAGGTCTAAAGTCAGGGCATGTGCGTTTACCGCACACAAATTACATGTTACTTTTTTCCTTACTAACATGTTAAATTGACAGCCCCATCTAGTATGAACACAATTGTATTAATAACTTTATCTTGTGGCTTTATTTAATAACTGAATGGAGTTGTCACTCCTGTAGATGGGATTAAACACTAAAGAAACAACAGGATTAAACACTTAAGTTTGACTGAAATGCAAATGTAAAAATGTGTATACAGTGTCGCAGTGTGAATAATAAATATATGTGAACATTCACTTTATATTAAGTTTGAACTGATACAAATAAAATCATTTGAGGCTCTTACCTCCAATGGGTGGGCTGACTAGATAGGGAACAGCATGGAGAAAGTACACAACCCCTAGAGCTGAAGAGAGGTATTGTCTCCCAACAACATCTGATGTTACCACGGGAATAAGGGCAACATAGGCTCCATCAAAGTACCCATAAAGCACAGAGAAGGGTACCAGCCAAACAAATGTGCGTAAGAGGGGGATAAAAAGACAACACAGTCCCTCCATTCCCACAGCAAACATGTAGCATATATTCCTGTACTTTTTTAGACACCTGGAAAAGAGATCGGAAAGCCTTAGTCAGCATGATCAGGAGCATATTATTGATATTCTTTATTTTTCTTAGACCTAAGCATTTCTGTAATCTTTGACCTCTGTATAGCAATCATTGGGCAAAGAAAAAAAAAACACATGAGGCATACTCTTTTAAAAGTTTAAGTCACATTCTAAACTGACAGCTGGGTCAATGATGAACAAATCTTTTAAAATTCCAAAATATTAATATAATATGTACTTCACAATAGTATGAGTTTGAAAACTTGTCTTTTTTAAAAGGTTTAAACTTAAAGATATAGTAAAAAAAAAAAAAAGTTGTTTCTTGCTCAGATCGATCTTTTTGGTTAATAAGTCCCCAATTTATTGTCAGTAGTCATGGTTATTCATTTTGTTTTTTACTGTAAAAATGTGTTGAAAGTGCTGAAATTTGTTGATCAATATTTGAATCAGTTTTAGAGCCACATTTTCAACTAAAAACATTCATTAAGATTTCCTTATTTTCTTAAATACATTCAATGATACACATTTGAATAAATAATATTAAACTTTTAAACATTAAAAAGGTTTTTAATATTTTATTAAATATTAGGTTTTTGAGGAATTGCACCACATGACATTTTACATCCAGTTTTTTTTTTTATAAAAGACTTACTGACATATTTTATTTATTTATCCTTTATTTTTCCAGGAAAGTCCCACTGAGATTAACAGAAATCCTTTCTGCCAGGAAGTCCTGGCCAAGATGACCATAGAATTTTTTTTGAAAATGATTTTCAATAAAATTTTCAATAAAACTATTGTGTTTTTCAAAAAAAAACAATAGTTTTACCAACCAATTTATTTTGTCTTTGCCATAGTGGATAATACTTTTCTATTTATTTTATAAAATACTAGTGAGCAATTTCATGCAAATGTCAACCTTGCCATGACAAAAATTACGTTTTTGCCAAAATAGCGAAACTGTTTCTGCGTTTTTTGTGAAGGCTTGTATTTTACTTTAGAAATACTGAAAAATGTCTCTGTCCATGTTTTCAAACAATTATGTTTGATTTACAAAAGTGACACAAGTGGCAATTTCACATCCGTCACATACATACCAGAGAGGTGTCAAATCCATAACAAAGCTTTTTCCTTATAAATGCAAAAATGTAAAATAAAACAAAATCAATCATTTTTGTTCTATAGAGAGCCAACTCTTATCCTTTTGATTAGCATTGTTTCTATTGGGTTTTGCAGTTTAATTCACAGAATTTCTACAAAGTATGTTGTATACTGTAAACTCGCTACCTTTTTTCGTCACATCCATAACGCATTTTTTATTTTCCTTATTTAAATTCTAACAAATGTTTACAGATTGATATTTTTCTGCTTTCATAACTCTGTGGTTAGTTGTTTTGGAAAATTTAAACAGATGGTTCAATATAACGTTGACATATTTTCTGTGTGAATTTATGATTTGAGATTTTACAGCAAATGTCACATCCATAACGCTGGAATTGCTCTAGTATTCACTTTAAAGTGCAATTTAAAGACTGAACCATGTTACTATGTTAATTATGTTAAATATGCATGCTATTGCATAACAGTGGTTTGAACACAATCCCAAAAAAACTAAAGATTCTTAAGGGACTAATAATGTTGACCTTAAAATTGTTTTAAAAAATGAAAGAACTGCTTTTTATTCCAGCCAAACTAAAATAAATAAAACTTTCTCAAGAAGGAAAAAACATAGAAAATAATGTGAAAATGTCCTTGGCCTGTTAAAACATCACATGTGAAATATTTGAAAAATAATAACAATTTCACAGGAGGGCTAAACTGTATGTATACCGTGACTATGGTAAAAGAATAATTGTATTATATCAGCATTTACTTTATGACTTCCCAGAAATATTCAAATGAATTTATATGCTCATCTTACAACAGATATGTTCAAATGATTATATTAAAATACGAACAAAAAATTGTGTAATGTCAAAAACAACCCAGCTGTTTATTAGATTACAAAGTCTGTGCTTACAACTCCCCCTAACTTGAACAACAACGACAAAAAAAACATGTTGTTCAGACAGTAAATGATCACTCTTTTTCCAACCGTAATGCAATACTAACAGACGGCACAAAACAACATACCTCCTGTCAGTAAGCCAGCCAAATGTGATGTTGCCAACAATGTCAATAACGCCTAGTATGGACATGAGGAAGGCAGCATGTTGATGACCAACACCGACATCCAGCGCATATGGAACTAGGTACACAAACGGCAGACTACACCCACTGGCCAGCAGCAGGAAGGAGCCTGCAAGTACCAGGAAGTCAGGCATGAGCAGGAAGTGGTATTCCTGCATGGACTGAAAGCACCGTTGTTTAGCATCACTTGCAGCACTCCTTGTAGGACCACCATTCAGTGTTGGAGGCTTAACACTGTACCCGCACTCTGAGTCCACTGGAAGAGGACAGGCTTCCTCTTCTTTTAGAATGATAGGTCGTAACAGAGCTCCACACACACACAGGTTCGACACAAACCCCCCTAAAATGAGAAGGGCCCCTCGCCATGAGTAGTGTTCGATTAGCAGCTGCACTACTGGGGCCAGGATAAAGGTCCCAATGCCACTTCCAGACATGGCAATGCCATAAGCCAAAGCTTTCCTCTCACAGAAATAGATACCCACCATGGCAATAGCTGGAGTATAGCAAAGAGCGAAGCCAAGCCCTATAAAACAAGAGGAAAAAAACACACACACACGCTGAGCTTGCTGGAGACTAAATGCGGAATATGGGTCTGTAGGTCAGTGTTTTAATCTTAGGGTGCTTACCAGTTAACAGTCCCAATGTAGCGTAAAGATATTCTAGACTGGTGGCAAAGGAGCTGAGTACTAGTCCTACGGAGGCCAGGAATCCTCCTAGTATTACAGCTACACGGCACGACAACTGATTCCCGATCAGACTTCCGAGTGGGGCTGCAAAAGTAACATGAGAATAAACATGGGTGTTGCGTAAGTCATACTAAAACATATGTTAAGAAAACTAAAATCAGTAGTCCTATTTAACATGATAGATGTAATACATTTATATTTTTATGCAGGATAGAATGCATTTAGTTAATCAAATTTTAATGATGTTTCTGTTTATAGAATACTGAACAAAACATGATTTCATTATTTGTTTTACATTTTATGTGACAGTGAAGACCAAGCTGCTGAAAATAAATATATTAAAACTGAGAACAGTTATATAAATAGCAATACGTTATATTATATTACGTATATATATATATATATATATATATATATATATATATATATATATATATATACATAAATAAAGAATGCTGGATAGATACATCAAATTTTGGACTGTTTTCTAATTCTTTACCTAGATACATTTATTGTGCAGCAAACACATATAGACTACATTTACACACAACAGAACACATCTACTGAATAAATGTGTATGCCAAAAATAAATGCCCTAATAAATCCTAAATCATTCGCTTATATAATTGGTTACTATTACTGCACAGAATACGCTCCCAAGGACAGGACAAAATATTTTTGTCAGATCATTTTGTCTAACTAATTTATTAACACTCTATAATAGTCAAAAAAATAATAATGTTTTTATATTTATTTAATAAAAAGTGTCACAGTTGTGACAATTCCATTTTATTAGATGCTAATTTCCCCAGATTTGTAGTCTTGAACACATGGATGCAATGTGATGTGACCAAACACAATATTGCAAAGTTTTATGTAATATCTTTAATTCTTACGTCTATTGTTTACCTGAGCACTGTAATTCTTAAGATTGCTGTACTGTCAATAGCAGACAGCACTGGGTGTAAGGAAAGCAAACAGTCCTGTTTTTTTGGGTCAAGCTTGCGACACTGGCGTGTCCTCTCAAGATGTTCGCTGTGTGTTGCTGACTTTAAGTTTTGAGCCTCCCACAGCCTGCAGGTCTTTTTTTAGTGTCTTATGTAACATTATTGTCTCAGTTGGACCAAAAGATTGTCTAAACCAAACTGGTGGCCAATCTAGAAATGTGAATTTGAAACTGAATTCTTAAAATTGAAAACCTTTTTAAGAACCAGCCAATAACGATGACAGTGATGTGCTCATTTCTAATGGATTTAGAGTCCAGCATGATCATTACTTACCACAGAGCATGGTTGTGCAGTCCACTAATGAATGAATCCATGCTGTCCCAGAGTAGTCTTTCGCAAAATGCATCTGAAACTCGACAAAGAATATGGAGATGCATCTGGGAAAAAAAGAAAATGACAACACAATTCTGATCAGACAGATACATACAAGTGTTGTCAAAGTATCAAGTCACTATTTACATTTTTTTTTTTTTTAAATACTAGAATCTGTTGTGCTATTCACAACACCAAATTAGAAAAAGAGAATGAAAAACATACATAAAAAAAGAAAGTAGTGATTTCTAAATGAACTTGACTTTAATTTCAGACAATACAACAAACATTATTTAATGTATTCCTCATGATTTTTATTCATTCATTTTCTTTTTGGCTCAGTCCCTTTATTAATCTGGGGTCGCCACAGCGGTATGAACCGAAAACTTATCCAGCACATGTTTTATGCAGCGGATGCCCTTCCAGCCACAACCCATCACTGGGAAACACTCACACACTCTCATTCACACACATACACTACGGACAATTTAGCCTACCCAATTCACCTGTACCGCATGTCTTTGGACTTGTGGGGGAAACCTTAACACCCGGAGAAAACCCACGTGAACATGAGGAGAACATGCGAACTCCACACAGAAATGCTAACTGACCCAGCTAAAGCTCGAACCAGCGACCTTCTTGCTGTGAAGTGACAGCACTACATACTGCACCACCGCGTCGCCATGATTTTTCTTTCTTTCTTTTTTTTATTAAAACAACACATTTCAAAAATAGTTGGAACAGTAAAGCATTTACCACTCTGTACTTTTGCCATTCCTTTTCAGAAGACTTAAAAGACATTTAGGGACTGAAGACACCAAATGATGAAGTGTTTCAGGTGTAATTTTGTCCCATTCTTCCATCAAACAAGTCTTAAGGTGTGGTACTGGGTGTTTGTTGTCACATTTTGCACTTCAAAATGCTCCACACATTCTCTATTGAAGACCGGTCAGGTACCTGTATATCCTTCCCCCACACCCAGGACTTTGTAATGTGTGCAGAATGTGTTTTTGCATTGTCTTGTTGAAATATGCAGGGGCGTCCATGGAAAAAAAGCATATTGTCCTCCAAAATCTCTATGTAATTTTCAGCATTAATGGTGCCTTCACAGAAATCCAAGTTATCTTTGCCAAGGGCACTGACACAACCCCATACCATACCTCACATATTTGTTGGCAAACTGGTGATCCTTCTTTGCTCCTAAATTACTAGACCATTCTTAGATGCTGCTATTGTACCAAATCATATTTACAATCAGCTGTTGACATCACCATTTCAAATCACATCATTATTTAACCAATTTACCTGATCACTAGCCCTAAATTGCTCCTGTCCCAACTTTTTTGGAATGTGTTGCAGGTCTTAATGACAGTAAAAGATGTATATTTACAAATGAAATGAAGTTGACCAGACAAAACATGAAACATGCTGTGCTCATATTGTCTGCAATGAAACACAAGTCAAAGCAAATATAGAAATCACTACTTTCTTTTTTTTCCAAACTGTCCCAACTTTTTTCTGATTTGGGGTTGTAAGTCTAACAATATTATACCTGTTTTTGACATTTGAACATTCTTTTTTCCACCATTTGTCCACTATTTACTATATGCATATTACTATGTGGGTCTTATAATCACTGGGATTTCGGAACCTAGTTTAACATCAGGAAATCTTAAAAAAAAGAGTATTTATTTCATTCCATTATAAGTATGGATATGCCTACACACATTTGTGTCCAAACATCTTCCAAATATTGATTTTGCATGATAGGCGCCCTTTAATTGTTCTATTTTCAAATACTAATTACCTTATGTTTGCTACAGTTGTTACTTTTGTACAAAGAACCACATTTACAGGTACACATTTAGCAGCTACTGCAATTTTAGTTTTGGGACAAAACTACACCCAACAAACCAAGTTTGCAGTCTTTAAAGGACCAAATTGTGACAATTCCCACTAACAACATGCTTTTAAATCCAGTGTCATTTACAGCTGGTAACAATGAACAGCCATGCAGATCGTGGGTGTTTGGACATGAAAGCCTATGATGGGGTAATGAGGCACAAGCCTCTGCAGTGTCTGTTCTGCACCTGAACAAACAAAACTGGATCAACCGGGAGGTCATTCAGGTCAAAGCACTCAGTGTGGGTATGACAGCCAGCAACTCTCACGTCTTCCACCACTGAGACCAACGTGTCTGGCCATCAGCCATTAAAGAAGGAGACGTCCTTCAGTTAACCCCTCTACAACGACAGCGATGAGCTATAGCCAAGTTGCGGACGCAAAGTATAAAATCTTACACTAGGACTTGAATTACACACATATACAAGGATGATAAGGACTTTTGAAGGGGTTTAGAGCAAAGAAAATCTCCATGATAAAGAAAAGGTTAAAAAGGCACACTGTCCATCCAAAGACCATCAGCTGCCTTTTAAGCTTAAAAAGTGTTTCATCATCTGGTACTCCTCAGGTTGATAACTACCACTTATCTTAGACAGACTCTGAGAAACAGTCAAAAGAGTGTTTGTTTCAGAGGTGAGAGGTCAGTTTTGTTCTCACCAGCTCGCTTGCAATTTCATCTGCGTAAACCTGTTCCTCAGGTTCTCACATTGCACATTTTTACATGTCACTCGATGTACCTGCACATTTAAATTGAACCACCCAACAATTAAGGAGCTTAAACAGCATTGTCAGTACGGCACATTCAATGCCTTGGGAGGAGGACAAATATTGCTTAATGGAACAGCTTGTTCAATACAGAATAAACGGAAGATTTTACCTCCTACAGTACATGCAAATATGCATTATACATGTCATACAAGAACAACTTCAGAAAAAAAATGATTACATAATAAAGAGGCAAATCTATAAAGTTAATTCAGTCAGAGCAGTTCAAGGAGATGTAAAAACAATACCACCTTTCTATGTGAAGGTCTAAAAAGTTGTTTACAAGTCTGTCAAATGTAACCTGACCTCAAGAGCTGCAGTAAAAACGGCAGATAGCACTTGTCACTTTGTGAACCAATGACTCCTTCTAGGTAATTCTCAGCATGGAATGAACTAAATATAGCGTTCTGTTGTGCCTCATGTACTGTACTACACAAAAGTATGTATTATCTGACAGGTTAACAGATCTGAATAACACTTCCAGACATTTAAACAACACAGAGTTTATGAAACTGTTATTTTGTTGTTGTGTTTGGTTTAAAATATATATATATATATAAAAAACTAAAACTAGTATTTAACAGACATTATTCTCTGTTGGTTACCATTAGAAAACAAACAAACAAACGGGTGGTTAAAAACCTTATATTTATTAGCGTAATTGTTACTGCAAAATTAACCTTCATTAAAGCATCATTCAAACAAAGTGTGGTGTCAGAATGTTTACACTAAAAACATATTTCTTACTGTTACTGTTAAAGGGTTAAAGCTGTTCTAGTTACGCAGGTATGAACAGCAACATGTGGTCACCAAATAAGCTTACCTTGTTACAGCTCGTGTGCAAACAGTTACCACAAAGCAGCCAGCCACGATCATCCATCCCCACCCTCCATCCGGAGGAAGGACTCCTCCTTTCTTCTTTTCCTGAGCCATGTAGTCTGTCCTTCCCACCACTTTTATGGCCATCAAACTCCAAATCTCTCGTTCTCAAACACACGTTGCACCTCTCTGCTGCCACACTCACCAGGCATGGAACTCGTTCTGCAGATGTGGGGCCCACTCAGTGACTTTTCTAAGCGCAAGATGACACACACAGCAGAACACAGGGAGGAATAAATAACAAGCTCAGCTAAAATGATTAACATACATTATGGGTGATTCTGGGTTTTCTGTACTGTAACATGTTCTAGGTTTGGGGATTCTTTACGATTTTACAAATGATTCACAGTGAAATGTGAACTGATGCATAACAGCTTTCCAGGGAAGTGAAAGAAAAGAACACTTTCTAATTGATTGGTTGCCATATTAACTTGAGACCCTGCAGACCAACTTCATGACCTCCCTGAACCTTTTGAGAAATTAGAAAGTCGATTGTTTATTATTCATACCATCTAGTTTTCATAGCCAAATTGACTAATACAAATACTAATATTTAAATATAACCATTTTTAGACCAGTGGTTCTCAAACTTGTTTCACAAAGTACCACCTCAGAAAAAAATTGTCTCTCCAAGTACCACCATAATTACCAGTATTGAAATATAGTAGCGTAATAGACCCAATTAAGCAGCTACAGCACTGCACAGTTCAAAAACGTGGCAGATTAATTACTATTATTATGAATATTTATTACTGTCAGCCACTTAAAACATTATAAATAGTTTGAACATTAACACTGTGCAGAAATAAAATGTCAACGTTTAAATTAAAATGTGCTTTTAAAAGTTAAATTAAAAATGGCACTGTTTTTAAAAAGTAAAAAGAAAACTGCTGTACTTAAATGTAAAGTATTATCATGAAGTAGCCTATTCATCAAAACCTGGAAATCTTCCTTGGAACTCATAAATATAAACTATATGTCATCATATTCATATTTAAACTCTTTTTGATACATTTTGAAATATATAATGCATGTATATATGACTTATTTGTATCTTAGAAATTTAAACATTAACTTGTATTTTAGATACAGTTGAAGTCATAATTATTAGCCCCCCTGAATTATCAGCCGCCCTGAATTATTAGCACCCCTGTTTATTTTTTCCCCCAATTTCTGTTTAACAGAGAGAGGATTTTTTCAACATTTCTAATCATAATAGTTTTAATAACTCATTTCTAATAACTGATTTATTTTATCTTTGCCATAATGATTGTAAATAATATTTTACTAGATATTTTTCAAGACACTTCTATACAGCTTAAAGTGACATTTAAAGGCTTAACTAGGTTAATTAGGTTAACTAGGCAGGTTAGGGTAATTAGGTAAGTTATTGTATAATGATGGTTTGTTCTGTAGACTATCGGCTAATAATTTTGACTTTAAAATGGCTTTTAAAAAATTTAAAACTGCTTCTATTCTAGCCGAAATAAAACAAATAAGACTTTCTTTAGAAGAAAAAACATTATTAGACATACTGTGAAAATTTCCTTGCTCTGATATACATAACTTGGGAAATATTTAATAAAAGAAACAAAAATTCAAAAGGGGGCTAATAATTCTGACTTCAACTGTATATGAATTGAATTTACATATTTAAATTAGATCTGCTTACTGCATGTTAGAGTAGGCTATTTGTGTCAGAAAAGCAAGTGATTAAACTATACCTGTCAACATTGGGATATCAAATACGGGATACGCCCCCAACAACCGTTACATATAGGCCTACTGTATATGGGGAGGAAATTAGCTTCAAATAATAGAATACATAACAAAACATTAGAAAATTGAAAATAAAATAAAAGGTTTAGCCTATTAAAATAAATTTACTGATCACATTGGTGTTATCATACGCATCAAAGGGCTTAAAGTGTGTTAATTTTTTACTTTTATTCAGCGATTCCTCCGCGTACCACTAGAAGGAAGCCTGCGTACCAGTAGTGGTACACGTAACACAGTTTGAGAACCAGTTTTAGACAGTGCTCTGACCATGTTTTTTAAACACTGAGGTGGTTCTTGCTGCCTGTCGTCATGCTTGATATTCCCAAAATGCATACTGTACATCACATGACTGATAATGAACTCAATTGTTTTGTGGATGTACATAACAGAGTTAGGCCAAGGCGAGCATTTGTAAATTTAAAAAAATTATAATTTATGTGTTTCACCCGAGAAGAATCTAATTTGTCGGCTGGAAAAGTGAGGATTATATAGGATAGTGTTTAGACCACCACAAATGGTTCAGCCTCATTCAGTTGCATTAGATGGAGCAACTTGGATGTAAACAATGAGGAAAATTTCATTTTGAGTTTAAATGAAATTGGGCCATGTGCAATGTTGTACACAATGTACACTTTCAGGATAAGACGATGCTGTTTCCCCCCTATTATGCAACTGAACCTGCAGTTTATGAGTCTTCTAATCTATATATCAGCCCACTGTGGGAACAGTCCCAGTTGCACATTGTTTCACACCAGCATAAAAAAAAATACATCCACTAAATAGATTTCTGTGAAGTTAGGCTTGTCTAATTGAGCCAGCTGTTGATTTCCAGGATTATTTACTTCTCCTTTCCTTCTGTTCAAAGTATGCCTTGTCAGTAATTTTCAAAATATGCGTGTAAAAGTGTCTTAAATCTAATCTTTGACATGCAAGTCCTCTCACATGCTAGGACAAGCAAACAAAAACTGCTTTGGTGGATTTAAATGTTATCTAAACAACCAATATGGAGTCACTAGGGGACAAAGCAAATTTGCCTAACTATCAACAATTAGTGAAAAACAATTGCAAAAAATTTATTATATTTAGCACACAACCCAAAATAGTGATACACTTTTTAAAAGTTTTCTAAAGATTTGTTAACTTAAAGGGATAGTTCACTGAAAAAAATAAATAAAAATGATGTCATAATTTACTCTACCTTCACTTGTTCCAAACCTGTTTGAGCTTCTTTCACCTGTTGAACACAAAAGATGATTTGGAAAAAAAAAAAAAAGGAAAAAAAAAGAAGCAGGGAACCTGTAACCATTGACTTAAATAACATTTGTTTTTTCTAAGGCTACAGGTTTTCAGCTTTCTTCAAAATATCTTCTTTTGTGTTCAGCAGAAGCAAGAAACTCGCAAGGTTTATAACTACTCGAGGCTGACTAAACAGTGATTGAACTGTCTTTTTAACAAATAATATAAGGAATGGTTTGTCTCTAAATGACTCCATCAAATCTTAAAGGATTTGATACACTTGATTTTAGATTATGTCTGGCAGACGTTTAGGGAAATAGTGTAAATTAACAAACAATTGCCAAGTTACTTAGTCAGTAGGACGTCTTTTGGGGGACCATCAAAATAGCGCATATATTAAGCACAGTCTTCTAATAATCCCGTTACATGTAGCTTACAATAAAAGTACTTTGTCACCAGAATAAGAGAAACCATCAAAATACGTTTCACTAAATAATTTAACAATATAATATTATTATTTTTAATGTGATGATGTAGCAGAAACTGTCAAAAAAGTTCTGTTGTTTTTCTCCGGCAAGAACCCACGTGCATTCACTTGTTGAAACCAGATGTCCAAAAAAAAAAAACTTAACATATAGCGGTAAATCGAGGCACTTACCATTTTCTAAAACAACCACAAACAACGTCCAAACGTTCTCCATTCAACTCCTTCGCAATAACACGCACTGGTCCGGACGCTCTGGACATTCGTTTATTTGGGTTGGTACAGCATGTTCGTTATCATCCTGCGGCTTCCACCAGGGAACAAGTCTGCAGCTGTAGGAACATCACGGCCACGGTACTTCAACGTGTTTAAGCGTGCGAGCTGTGAACCTGTTTACCTCTGTCTCCACTCCCCCTAACACGTGAAAAGAAAATTATGCAAGTATGCGCGACAGGCTATCGTGAGGATTTCCTATACAGTCACTTGCAATAGCGCTTGCTTGGAAGCTGCCGATTTTGAGTTGTCAACACCTCTGTTTACAAACGTGTTCAGCATACAAATGTTTGTCATTAATTACTATTTTATGTTAGTAGGTCAACCAGTTTGAATCGGTAAAATGTATTCATAAATGCTCTGAATTGGTTAATGCTCAGTCAGCAGTTATTCTCGCAGGAAAAACAAAATTGCCTGTGTTTGTAAATGAGTTATAACGACGTCAGTTTTTTCAAACAGCAATTCTAGCTTCCCATGAAAACATCTCGAAATTTGGAATGCTTGGACATATTAGGAAACGTACTTATACGCGCTCCATAATATATTTGAGTTAGTCTTTTATTCGTGCTAAACATGTTTATAACGCACGTTGATGACCTCAAATGTGGTCAACGTAATCTAGAGCTATAGCGGTTTCTTTCCGACTCGGACGTCAAGAAATTCTAGGGGAAAAGTCAAAACTTCTGTTTTGTCCAATCAAGATTTACAGTTTTTGAACGACAGGAGTGTATTTGAAATACGATTTACTTTTAGGCAGGAGGGGGGTTAAATCCACTTCAACATGCGGTTACTTTAATTTTTATATCAGATAGTTATTCAGTTTGCTGGGGATATTTACTCATCAGTATCGGTTTTAGGTTTCTGCCTAATAATTGAATGCTTACTATGGGCTATTAATAGCTCATTTCCCAATGGAATTGTAATGCCTCCAGTAACAATATTGGATGATCGTATGTCATGGTAAGGCTAGTGACAAGCAGGAAAGGAATGAGTACTACTGACCGAGATTTTTTCAGATGTAATGTATAAAAACTAGTATGCAACTATAGTTAAAGTTTAGATAAAAGTAAAATATTCATTCATTTTCTTGTCGGCTTTGTCCCTTGCGGGGTCGCCACAGCGGAATGAACCGCCAACTTATCCAGCACGATTTTACGCAGCGGATGCCCTTCCAGCCGCAACCCATCTCTGGGAACTTCCACACACACATTCACACTCATACACTATGGACAATTTAGCTTACCCAATTCACCTGTACTGCATGTCTTTGGACTGTGGGGGAAACCGGAGCACCCGGAGGAAACCCACACGAACCCAGGGAGAACATGCAAACTCCACACAGAAACGCCAACTGACCCAGCCCAGCCGAGGTTCGAACCTGCGACCCAGCGACGTTCTTGCTGTGAGGCAACAGCACTACCTACTGCGCCACTGGGTTGCCCCATAAAAGTAAAATATAAAAAAAAAAAAAAAAAAAACATTGTCCATAATTAACACATTTATTAGATATTTACAAAATAGTTTGACAAATGAAATAAGTTTTTAAATGATAGAACTCAAAATCAATATAAAAATCTCTCAGTGACATGAATTTCAGACCTGTTCATTCCTTAAGTTAATCAGGGGTTCATGTTCGATCAACTATTACACCATAAAGATTACATTTAAGATCTGTGTAGTGATACTGTTTGACACTGAACACTGAATGAACTGAATTTAAAAGATTTCCAGTATAGTTACACTAACTCATATCACATATCAGACACGTTTGTCAGGAGATTAAGGATATTTGCATGTAACATTAACATCTAGTTATCTAAAATTATGCAATTTTGAGATCTAGTTATCTAAAATTATGCAATTTGTAAAGACATGATTTAGCTCTAGAAAAAGCTTATAATTCAGCTGTAATGGCCATTTCGAATTTAGAACATGCTGCCTGAAAACTGGGCATACAGTTTGGAACAGTCAAAATACATTTATGGAAAGAGAGAAAGGTTACGTACAGTTGAACATATAGGGCAAAGAATGAACATGCGTCAACATTTTGCTGGCTTACAAGAACAAAACCTGTTAAGAAGGCAATTCGACTACATTAGATGAAGTAGTCCATTCAAGTAAAACGATGACACCCCTGTTCAGAAATCATCTACATGCTTGCTTTGCATTAGCTCATTTTAAATACAATGTACCGACATGCATTCAGTCTGATGTGGCAAATAGGAAAAAGCCAAACAACAAAAAAAGAACAGCTCAAAAAAATACTTTTAAGGACTGAAGTATACACTGACATCTGGATTCAGCATTAGCAACAATACAGAGGATACAGAGATAAAGCCTTGTCTCCATCAGTAGAAGGCACCCCGTAACACTTGGAAGTTACTTTTGTGGCTCAGAGAGATGTTGGGGGGTGCCATTGTGCATAATCCAGACATCCAAAGACAAAATGGCACCCCACTGCATAAGGCAATTCTAAGGGCTGAGCAGAGGAAGTAAAGCATGAATTGACAAGAAAAAGGTGAGGATCTGGAGACTAATGTGATGTTAGAGATGTTACAGCCGCTAGAAGACACTTTGATGTCAGCACAGGTCTGTTGTTGAGCTACAGTAACAACTAGTACCGTAGGTTCAGTACAAACAAATAAGTGAATATTATTTAGATCATCTAATAGAAATTGCATCTTATTATTCCTCATCAATTTCTCTTAGGAGTTTTGGTCTTTCTTGCTTTCATAATGATCAACGATAACAAAATCTACAACTGCAAGCTTTAAAAAAAATTAGCTTATGTTTTATAGAAATGAATGTCTTTTGAGTTCACATTAACAGTGATGAGGCCAAATGAGCATATTTGAAAATGCTATGGCTCTAAGGGAGGGAAAGGCAATGCATTTTTTCTTGTAAGTACTTAAGTTTCTGATCTTACATATTTTACACTGATTATAACTTTTTAGAATATTAGGAGCACGTGGTTAACTTGCATTTGGTCAACAACCTGGAGTCAAACTGACAATTATTACTATTATTATTATTATTATAATTAAAGGTTAAACGGTGTTTAGGCATAAAGTTAATGAACCTCATGTTGATCCGTGAGGGAAAAAAAGGCAAAAGGCTAAATATTTTCAGTAACAGGTGATGTTCAAGCTGAAAATGTTTAAAGGATGAAGGCATTTGGGAGAAGGTTTCGACAGATATCAAGTGAAACTTGAGACATCACTGCATAATGCTATGAATATGATAAGAGATGGTTTGTGCAAATGTTAAATTAAATAAAAACATGATATACTACAGTGTATATACACAGAGTAAACTGTTAACACATTCAGATCAGAGAAATCTCAGCATTATGGACCGTAAAATCCTACAATATTCATCACGGGACTTACTGTATGTAGTGAACTATGAGAATTCTCCATCTGATGAAGATACTGTTTTCCAGTCAAAATTGACAATTTGGTCCCAACACAATTAGTGTCAGCTTAGATGCATATTCTCTGTTCATTAGACAGACCAGTTCAAAGAGGTAAATGTATTAGAAATCAGACATGACAGCTACTCAACAATCCACTAAACACAAAAGGCCCAATCAAGATAAAAGAGACCTACATCTGACCTACTTTTTTTTTTTTTTGTAATTTTGTTTTGCTAATTCTGTAAAAGGGTTCAGATAAAAGATTTATATGATTGAAAAATGACTGAAATTCAATTGGCATTTGCTGTATTATTTACAAAATGATGAATTTGAACTTGTGCCTTAAAATGCTCATTAATACAACTTTAGCCTTTTTAATTTAATGCGGGTATGATGAATGCTTATATGTGACTAGAACAGGAAAGGCAAATTATTATGTAAATAACACCACTCATCATCATTTTAAGATTAGTCTGATTAGAGGGGAAAGTTAATTTATACAGCAGACTGTCCCGAAAGTAGACATTATACGCCCCCTCCAAACCCTTTTCATATGTTATGATTATTTTCATAAAGCTCAGGAAGTAGAGGGAGCATACAGGCATTATAATTAGTGTCCTAAATCATCATCACCTCAAATCATCGATACACAGCAAAGGCACAGCTGTGCTGGCTTTGTAGCAGTGGTGACGAGAAACAGTTAGCATGAGGTGCATCTAATCACAATGCTAAAATCTATGCGCTGCTGTTACATCACATCCTCTTTGTCACCTGCTCACGTCTTGAGCATAGAAGGGCCGATGTGTCGATGATTTGAAGCTAAATGGAAAATCGGTCACATTATTAAATGGCTTATCCTTATTAGGGGATGTGGCTTTCCTGAAATCTTACAGCAGCTTCTGGTTTGTAGGTTGGGGTTTCTTCAGTGTCTCAGGAATCTTCTGTCATCTTCAGTAGCTTTAGGAAGGCACCAACAGCTCCAAAATAACCCTGCAGCACAGAAGCACAACATTTTTTTAGATTTTCATTACATCCATGCATTGCTCATTAGCATCCGATAAGATCTCATTTCTTTGAGTAAAGTAATTAATGCTTTTATTTAGAAAGGGTTCTAAAACAAAAAGTAAAGACATTAACAATGGTACAAAAAATAATTGAGGTAAAATGAGTGTTGCTTGTTTTGAATAGCCTATTTAGGAAAAATACATTAAAATAATAGTTTATATAATGTTTGTTTCATATTTTATTATATTTGGTAAACAGAATATATAGAATATGTTCACCGCTGAGCATCTTTTCTCAAAATATTTGAACATACTTCACAGCAAGTCTGTGGGTAGATTTTGAAAAACTAACACAAGGGGGAGCTAAATGTCCCATTCATATGACATGCACGGACCACTGCAAATGAAAGTCAAGTATATACATTTAAATGAAAATTTTAGACCGCTTAAATGAGCTTGTTCAAACTGTACTTGCATTTTTCTCACTTTTAAATATATTCAAACATTTGTAATTTATTATAGACATGGCAATAGCCATTTAATGGCCTACTCATATGTCTTTTTTGGTATAAACTCACATGCAACAGGTGCTCATTTTCATCTTGGACCCTAATATTTAAATCCTTACAGCAACAACATTCTCTGCTATTTTTCAAATGTGTATTTTCTATATCTGACTCAGAAATTAACAGGATTATTTTTTATTTATAAATATTAACAGGATTATTGCTTATTTAGCCATTTACAGAATGATGTAGAAATAAATGCATTCAAATAAAAAACTAAAATAATTAATGGATGACTTGCTTTAACAAGTCTTTTACAAAAAAATAATAACTTAAATTTAAGAGCAATTAATAATTTTAGCCCATTTTTAAAGACTTAAGAAGTTAACTGAAACCAAAACTCTCAAAAGCTAAATTAAATTGTAGTCTATTTAAATATTAAATAAAGTCTATTTAAAAAAAGTGAAAAATGTGAAGAAGAAAAAAGCATACTTCATGTTCTAAGAAAAGGGCTTTCAGTTGTCCATCAGACCAGAAGTCCATGGCATATGCCAGCAGCTTAGTTGAAATGGTGTTGATCCGAAGGAAATTCCCAACAAAAACCACTTTATCGATATTCTGAAGGACATTAAACATAACCAGACAGTCAGAAGAAGCAATCATATTGCTCTATTTAAAATTTAAAAAAACATCCACATTACACAAACTTTTATCTTGTGGCTGTTCAGTGTGCTGTGATAGCCCTGTACAATGCTGCTTGATCTCCATGCCACAAGACAACACTGTAAAGAAGCTCAGAGCACACAGAGTTCATTGACCTTGATATTGTGCTTCAGAGAAATGGCCACTGCATTTACCTTATGTACTTTAAAATTAACAAATATCAATTACAGTTTGTTTTTTTTAACCGCTAACAACCATTGTGCAATAGTATACTACAGCCACATTTTCAAAACACAGTGTGCACTTTACCAACATGACTCTTGACCAAACCGTACAGCTCACCTCCAAAACTCACCCAGACCAACACAACAGTTCATATACGTCTCAAAATAAGCTTGTTTCACCAAATCACTGACAACAACTTTTCACTTATAACAAACTTTTCACTGACCTAAAAACACCAACAACAAAGAGCATTACATAAATTAACAACGTTTGCTTTTAATAATAATAATAATAATGTATAATTCCTTACATATATATGACGCTTTGGACACTCAAAGCACTTTAAACATTTTTGGGTGGAATTTCCTCATCCACCACCTGTGTGCAGCATCCACCAGGATGACGCGACAGCAGCTATATTGCGCCAGAGCTCACACCAGCTGATTGGTGCAGAGCAGACAGACTGATGTTCAGAGGCCAGTGGGTAAATTTGGCCAGGATGCTGAGGTTAAACCCCTACTCTTTTTCAAAGGACATCCTGGGATTTTTAACGACCACAGAGAGTCATTGACCTTGGTTTAACATCTCATCTGAAAGACGGCTCTCACTGAGCAGTATAGAGTCCCCATCAATATATTGCGGCATTAGGTCCCACACAGACTGCAAGTTAAGCGCCCCCTGCTTGTCTCACTAACGCCACTTCTGGCAGCAACCTAGCTTTCCCATGTGGTCTCCCATCCAGGTACTGATCAGGTACAGCCCTGCTTAGCTTAAGTGGGCGACGCTAGCTGCTGGTGATAATTGATTTTTGAAGTTTGAATGTACTTTTACAACCCTTTCACTGTCTTGAACATGCTAAAGAATGTGTGATAAGACTGAAAAAAATTGTTGCAAACATGGGTAAAAACTTTAACACAGTTTTTCTCAATTACTTCAGCAAATATTTCAAAACATTTGCTAAACTGCAAGTTAGAGGGCGAACTTTAGACTGTACAACAAAACAATTCCTGTCATGCATTATAGTGCACATCTAAATGTTGGTACTTACAAAAATATAGAAACTGAATTGTATGTACAATACACAGGTAGTTCCATTATCATCAAAGGATACTGATTGCACCTATTTTGCCGTACAACTTGTACTACTGATATAACTGAAACAGTGGAGCCCATGGTTTACAATATGGTCAAGAAAAAAAAAAAACGGCTGATGTACAAGTAGGTTTTCAGCTGAAATTACAATCACCATTTAATTTTCTGTTAAGATTTGCTCTTTTTCAAAGTAAATAAGACACAAAATGCATGGCATTTACCATAAGTCTGTTTGTTAGCCTGCAGAAAAATCTGCTGAAAATGTAGTCTTTTGCTGCTTGTAGTGTATGAATGTATGTACGCATAGAGTATAAATGACAAAAGTGTTTGGCAATTCTGTAAAGTTTGCTCTGCACAGACTGTTTGGCTGATTGTGTGAACAGTTATGTAAATGTGGCTTCAGTACTGTACAATGCATGTTAACGGTTGAAAAGAAAACTGTGATGTGGTTGCAAAGTGAAAACACTGATAGATGAGCTTTAGCAATAAGAGAAAATATTGTCAAACCTCGTTTACTGCACACATGCGAGCGATGGAGCCAATGTTGTTTGTTATGGTGACAAGAGTCGCCCTGGCCAGGTCTTCTTTACTTATACTGTCGCGTTTCTCCTTGCTCATCATATGACAAAAACTAATAAATTAAAGGATAAAATAAAACTTGAAGAAAATCACGAACATTATTGTTTTTACATAGGAATGCTGGAAATTATGTCTGTACCTGGATGCAACGGCAGAACCCTGAAGGCCAAATCGCTCATAATCGCCACCATAAATATCCTTCACTAGTTTGTCCACATTAGTGCTGTCCCCTTTAGCCGCCATTTCTAATGCCTCCTCAAATGTTTCACAGCCAGTCAGCAAGCAGCACAGACCAAGAAAGGTACCACCTCCTAAACTGAACCACAACAATTGGAGAAAATATATATCAGTAGTTATAGAAATTTTCCATCATTTTAGGTTTATAACAGATCTCTAAAACGTTTACATTTTGACAAGAACTAAATATAGATTTTTTTATTGCAAAATAATAAAAAACAGGCTGTTCCCAAATCTATTTCTTATATTGTCTACAGTGCACTATAACAGGTGTCATTTTATAGTGGTGTCTGAATTCTGAGTGTATACTATAATTGTTTACTTGTTTATACTCACCATGCACTCTCATTTCAAGTGTACATTCATCTTAATGTGTTTAAGAAGAGTTTGAGATACTAAAAATGATAAAAATACACACTGATGTTTACTATTCTGTGTTTAGTCTTGTTCCAAAAACACAAGAATATTTATTGTATTAATATACCATCAGTGTGAACATACATCATGATGCACATATGAGTATCTAAGTTCACTTCATTTAATTTACTCCTTTGGGGTAAAAAAAAAACAAACAATTTCAACACTTTTAGTTATGCTAATGTAAGAAACCCTGCACATGATAATAAATAAAAACATTGTGTTAAACCATTTTGAATAATGTTTTATTCATTTTTTAATGCAATTTTACTATTTTATTATTTTTTACTTTAATTATTTTTCAAATATTTCCCAAGGAAAAGTTAACAGAGCAAGACCATTTTACAGAGTATTTATTATTATATTTGTCTTCAGGAGAAAGTCTCATTTGTTATATTTCGGCTAGAATAAAAGCAGTTTTTAATTTTTAAAAAAGCATTTTAAGGTCAATATTATTAGCCTCCTTAAGCAATATTTTTTTTGATTGACTACAGAACAAACCATTATTACACCATAACTTGCCTAATTACCCTAACTTGCCTACTTAACTTAATTACCCTAGTTAATACTTTAAATTGCACTAGTAAGCGGAGCACTAGTCTCTTGAAAAATAGCTAGTAAAAAAGTAAGTACTGTTATCATAGCAAAGATAAAATAAATAGATTATTGGAAATTAGTTAATAAAACTATTGTTTATGTTTAGTAATGTGCTGAAAAAAAATATTTCCGTTAAACAGAAATAATTATTAATTCAGAAGGGCTAATAATTCTGACTTCGACTGTATTGTTGCATGTGTATGTGTGTGTTTATATATATATATATATATATATATATATATATATATATATATATATATATATATATATATATATATATATATATATAAAAATCCTGGTCTATGGTCAATATTATTAGAATTGTTTTCTTTTTTTTTGATTGACAGCAGACTGATGTCCAATGACTTGCCTTAATTAACCTAGTCTTTAAACAGTATGTTTAACTGGATACTGGTATCTTGCAAAATAAATAGCAAAGATAAAAATAGCAAAGATAAAATAATTATTAATTATTATATTTAAAAATGTGTTGAAAACATGTCTCCATTAAACAGCACTTGAGAAATCTTAGCAAAAAAAAAAATCATTCAATCATTTATTTCAATCATTTTCATTTCCAATCATTTTGTCTTTAACTGCATATATGGTCCTGTCATGAAATGTATATAAATAGTGAAAATAAGCAGCATATCTCCTGCAATACACAATCTTTACATTACTTATACAAGTGATTTGTACAAGCAATGATTAAAGAAAAACCTTTTGCTTAAAAAAAATGATGCAAGAATTTACCTGGTGCCTGTGACCCGCTTGTAATCATCCTTGGAATAGACGGCCAGGATACTAACCCCTGAGCCAATATTTACCAGCAACATAGGGAAAGGGTTCTCCAGGCTAAATGGCCTCTTGACACAGTTTTCAGGTTCAGATGGATTTTGGAAAAAATAACACTCTGGATGGCCATTGAACCCGACTGAATCAACGTACAGCAGACCTTGAATAAGACAGTCTAGTTCATCCAACTTTTGCAGCTCTAAATCAGCCACCTGCAGGAAGACGTAAATACAAAATCATAAATGTAATCATTCTAAAGCAGTGGTGTCCAAACTCAGTCCTGGAGGGCCGGTGTCCTGCAGATTTTAGCTCCAACTTGCTTCAACACACCTGCAAGGATCTTTCTAGAAAGCCTAGTAAGAGCTTGATTAGCTAGCCCAGGTCAGTCTGATTGGGGTAGGAACTAAACTTTGTAGGACACCGACCCTCCAGGACCGAGTTTGGACCACCCCTGTTCTAAAGTATCTGATGTTATCCCTTTCTTTCCTGACAACAGTAAAAGTGGCTGTAATATGTAACTATATCAATAAAACACTGGCTATGGATTAGCATAATTTTAACATTCAAATCTTGTGAATCCCATTATTATATCACCAGATCACATACCGTTCTGAAGTCATCCTCAAATTTGTATGCTCCCCCGCCAGTGGCACATAGAGTGGTGTGCAGACTTGAGAAGTTCTTGTCTCGACCCATTTGAATGAAGCGGTGCATGTCTTGTGTGGGGAACCGAATGAAGTGCAGATTGCCTTTGCGGCCGCACATGGTGAGGTTCTTCAACTCCAGGTGAACATCACGAATGCCAGTGTTTCCATAGGCAACGTTGGAGGTCAGGTACCAGCGGATGCTCTTCAGGCTCTCCACTTCCTCTTGTTCTTCTTCAGCTGTTATGTCCTTGGGCTCAAAATAAACCAGCTTCACCAAGGTACCTCCAATATCCATGCCAAACCATGGAAAGGCTGAAAAAAAAAAAAAAAAAGAATTTCGAAAGATAAAAAATTTATATAATTTCCAAACAAGAATAACATAATTTTATGTGGTGCAAATGAAAGTGAGTGAAACAGGGCTCTTATGAATGGATTTTTTATGTTCTATATTTACTGTACTTTATTTGTATTGTATTAAACAATGCTCTGATATCAATACATTAAGAAAGCTAAAACTTTTTTAATTATTTCATTTTTCTTTGGGGTTAAAAAAAGAAGTTCTTGGAAGCAGTATACTGTTAGTGAATATCTTGACGCCACTCATGCTGCGGCTGTGCAAATGTTTTAATATATGCTGCCTTCTTATTAATAATAAAAATCAAGATTTTGTTGGCAGTCCAATATTGTTTACCAGTTGAAGCAAACTTCTCAAATTAATTAAATAAATCCTTCATTTTGGATAGATTGGATTTGAAATTATGTTACACCAATTTGTTCTTCGATTTCACTTTCTGATATACCTTTCAGTTTTGGTTTGACAGCACTGAACTAGTTGAATGCCACTTAAACCAGTCTAATAATAAACTGACCTAAAGCAATATATATATTCATTTTGCTGAATAAAGGGACTAAGCCGAAAAGAAAATGAATGAATATATATAGATAACAGCTTTATAACATAATTTGAATTTGTCAGTAATTGATTTTAATTTGTCATAAATTCCTGTTTAATACTGCAGAGTGGCTTTGAAACCATCTCTCTTGTATAAAGGGTTATAAAATAAGTGAACATACTTCAAATTTTTACGACTGCTGTGATTGATAGAGTGCAAGAGAGAGAGCGAGAGAGAGAGATTATTTAGGTATATTCACATCATGGCTTATTTGTTGCCATGGCAACAGAGGTTTTAAAAATATATGACTAGGGATTCATAGAAATATCCTGTTTTCAAAATAAAAGTTACACATCAGATTGAGAATCTAACTATCATAATATACAATCTTAGTAAAAACAGCTAAAACTTACTCAACTCAACCAAACCATTTCCTGTACTAGAGTATCCTATATATAATCTAAAATGTTATGGTTGAGTTGACTACATCTTAGTTGTCTATACCAAGATCTAAACGCAGACTCCCTGAACTAATCAATGGCATGAGAATCTACCAAAATTCTCTCTGGAATAGGCATGGGACGATAACCGTTTTCAAGGTATACCGCGGTTTAGAAAAGTCAAGGTTTTAAAACCGCCAAAATTTTCTGCTACACCATTCCTATGGTATACGTCAGCTTTTTTATTTATGTTTTTTTTTTTTTTTTTAGGACAACAGTATCTCCAGCAGAGCAGATATCCAAAAATGCAGTTTTAAATTGTAAAGAAATCTGTGTTTCTGAAACTAATGAAGACAGCAGAAGTCAATGATTCATTTGAATTATTCAGCCTGACACGTTTACCATTCCAAAATATTTTAAATGTTTCTCAAAATAAAATACTTTGTGTTCAAAGGGGGAAAAAGTTTTAGTTTTTTACCCAGACATTTGAAAAAAGAGCATATCTTAGAGCAGTAATCACAATACAATGATACCGTGATATTATTATCAAAGGTTATCATACCGTCAGAATCGTATACCAACCCATGCCTACTCTGGAATGCCATTTCAGTATAATGATTCAGCAATTGCAGAGAGAGATTCTCATGTAACTGATTAGTTCAGGCAGTCTGTGTTTAGATCAGTAATGATAACTTAACTGGCAGACATGCATATGGGTGAAAGGTGTGTGTACTTCTTGTCTCAGAGAACAAAGTACTCCTGAAGTTACCAAGAACACAGTGACACTACAGCAGCTGAAATGTTAGGTTACAACAGTTCACAGCTAACAACCCTACAAATGTTAAAACAATGCAGTGTTTTTTTTTAATTCATAATTTAAATTATATATATATATATATATATATATATATATATATATATATATATATATATATATATATATATATATATATATAAATATATATGTTAGAAATGAATACATTTTGTTGCATGTTGGAGTGTGAAATTGCTGTTACTGCAACTTCTTCCATCTAATGATTTGTAGGTCTGACAGCAGACTGCAAAAAAGCATACTTTTTAAATATGTTCTCAATTTGGCATACTGGTTTAATTGGTTAAACAATATCATGTAATAACTTACCAGGCTTCTTCACAATTAGCTTCATACTTTCAGATGAGACAGACACTATTATGAACAAGCAGTGATCTAATCTGTATATCTCATTCAAATGCTGCTGTCAGAAGAAAAGCCGAGTTCATACAGTATCACCTGACAGGTGTGCTTTTGTCTTTTTATGTTAATTTCATGAGGACTGTCAAAGGCTGCGATTTCATACGAAGCGATTTCCACACCCCTTTGTGTGATCCTTCCCTCTCGTTGGCTGAGCACAAACGTCCTTCATATCTGGCGTGTTTTGGCCACACCCCCGACTCCGATCAGACCAATGAAATCCGCACAGCGAACATCACATTGATTTCACAACACTCCATAAACCGGTCTTTTAAAACAAATAAACCCTTTAATACAGGCAAGATTGGAATGCGTTTGAAATTAAAGTCATTAAAAACAAACTCTTTATTCAATTTTTAATTAACTTATATTTGAAAAAAAAAAATGCAAAAAGAAGACTGCAATTTTGGGTCATCACTTCCGGGAGTTCATGATACACGAATATCATCCTTCACGTTTTTGGTACAAACATAAATAACTGTTAAGAAGCTAAATCGAAAAGAAAGGAAGACGACAACGACGACGAAGAAGAAAAGGCGTAACTAGAAACACTTTAACCGAAAAGTCCCAAAATAAAACGGGAATTTTAACGTAACATGACACTTAAATTATAATAACTATGCTAAAAACAGTAGTGATAATGTCTATTTAAATCGCCCAAAATACCAAGAAAATCAATGTTTAGTTTGTTGTACTCGTTTCTTAAACAACCAAAATAATAAACAAACCATACCTCAGAATATATATTTGCTCTGTGTTGTGTTTAATGTCATTGTTGAATTTAAAGTACATTAAATTGTATTAATAAAAGGCTAAAAACTCGACGTACGTGGTCTGTTCTTTTTTCCCGAATCCACTCGTCTTCTGAGTCTGCAGCGCTTCGCAGGCGAACCATTGTTGTGTACATCCTGATGAAGATGGTGGAAATTTTCAATACCATTATGGCCACCGCTACTGTCACTAGTGCCCAGACCACCTCCGTTAGACGAAATGCAGTCGCCGTTACCGGACTGTGCGGCGTGAAATCCGTTTACTAAACCTTTCTTGTAGTGCGTCGTTCCGTTTTGATCGGATGTTTCTTCATTTTCCATTATTTCACGCAGCAAATGTGAACACTCAGAAGACAGACAGCTGAGTAACGACTCGACGATTCGAAGGCGCTTCAAAATGTAGTATTGTTTGTCAGAATTCTACATATATGCTGATGTGTTGCGAAGAGGTGAAGACAATAGAGAGGTCTTCAACATCTTATTCGAGGTCACTGTCGGTCATTTCTTCTTTACACGCTGTAAGGCTGTTTCCGAGTCAAACAGCCGGTATGCGACGTCACTAAGGAAAATGCCTCCACTTCCTCTGCTGAAACGTCATGTTTCAGAGCCGCCTACTTACATACAGGCTGCAGCTTATTATGACTGTTTTTTACGTGTATCTAAAAGCTGACAACACTCTTGAGTTTCATAAACACGTGTAATAAATAGTGTTAATTATAGACCACCTGGTTATAAAGTATTTTTGACATGCTGCTTTATAGTGACTCGTTTTTAAAACATGAATTGATTTATTACC
Organism: Danio kyathit; assembly: GCA_903798195.1. Taxonomy (NCBI): domain Eukaryota; kingdom Metazoa; phylum Chordata; class Actinopteri; order Cypriniformes; family Danionidae; genus Danio; species Danio kyathit. The sequence goes on along the minus strand of LR812530.1, from coordinate 19,295,884 downwards.
TTATTATTAATCATTCTTTCATTTTCTTTTCGGCATAGTCCCTTTATTAATCAAGGGTTGCCACAGCGGAATGAACCGCCAACTTATCCAGCATGTGTTTTACACAGCAGATGCCCTTCCAGCCACAACCCAGTTGGGAAATTATTATTCATTATTATGATTAATAATATTTATTGATTAACTTTGTTCTTTGCTGTTAAAACGTGAAAAAAGTGTACAAATCATTCTACACCTTTAAATAGCCTATGAGAAGATGTGAAGATATGAAAGCAAGGTTTACATGGACATCATTGTTCTTATTAGCCCGCATCAAGAAACTTATAGTTTACCAATACCTTGGATCAAACGAGAAAGGAAAATGAGTTACTTATCAATACTAAGCAAAATTATTTTGTCAATTTTCTGCTAACATTTCTAAAAGGTTTGAAAGAAAATGTAACAATTTTATGCCACCTGTGCATTTAGATTTTTATGGTTCCTTGTCTGGGCTATTATAAACTGCCTCTTATCTAACTAACTTCTAAATCTGGTAAGTACGTGTTTACAATATTTATTAATAATCAAGCCACCATAGCATTTAAAGTTACTTTAAGCCATTATCATCATTTTCTTTTCAGCTTAGTCCCTTTATTAATCTGGGGGCGCCACAGCAGAATGAACCGCCAACTTATCCAGCAGGTTTTTACGCAGCGGATACCCTTTCAGCCGCAATCCATGTCTGCGAAACATTCACACACACACACACTACGGACAATTTAGCCTACCCAATTCACCTGTACCGCATGTGTTTGGACTGTGGGGGAAACTGGAGCACCCGGAGGAAACCCATGCGAACGCAGGGAGAACATGCAAACTCCACACAGAAACACCAACTGACCCAGCCGAGGCTCGAACCAGCGACCTTCTTGCTGTGAGGCGACAGCACTACCTACTGCGCCACTGCATTGCCATTTTAAGCCATTCTTTAAATGTAAATAACATTCAAAACTAGTCTTTTCTCAGATCTCTGCATCCCAGCGAATATGTATTTAGGTAATGCACACTTTATTTCAATAAGAAACATATGCCCATGATCTAAACACTAATTGAGTACTAAAATGGTTACTATGTGATTCATCTTGCCACCTGCCAATTCAGTTTTGTTGCTTTATATATTTAGCAAATTCTTCCTGTACCTAATGCATTTTGAAAATGCACCCATGCAATTTATTTAATTATAGGTTTAATTTTAGCAACTTCTAAATAGTGGTTCAAATGATGAGAAAAACATGCATTTCCTGCTAAATGGCATAAAAAGAGAAAGCGATTGAACAACCAGCCAGAGACATGCAGCACATTAGAAAGAGATAACAGGACACACTATATGTGCATTAAGTTATAATATAACATTATAAGTTGTTATACTATTCACTTGTACCTTTACCTGTCAATCAGTTGTGTTCTACCATTTTTTATTTAATATTGTATTTATAATTGAAAATATCATAATTGAAAAAATTAAATATTAAGATGAAGAGGTCCAAGGGTGTTTTGGACAACTGGAGAAGTTCAGATATGTTAATAGCCCATGGACTTTGAATGAAAATTGCAGTTTCCACACTGTCTTGCACTTTATGGAAAACATATCAATATCCAGCCTCCAAAAAGGTAACATTATTCTCCACAAGATTCCACGTGCTATGGTGGATCGATGGCAATCGATGCAAATTACAAGTTCATCTATATGCAAGTGTTGGTGGTTTCAGAGGATAGACTGTTTGCACACACTGACCCGCAAAAACTGGGTCTACTGAAGACTCCTTGACCTGAACCTTTGCCAAATCTTAACATAGGTGATGCCCTACATGTTTGTATAGAAGACACTTGCTGCAAATATATTTGCTGTTTTCCAAAGTAAAATTATGAGACTTTATTAAACTAAAGAAAAATAACAGATTTTCCTAAAAGACTACTACATACCATAGCCCTAACTGCAATACAATTTGATGAAAAAGAAAAATGTAAAATACATTAAAATAAAGAGAAACTATGAACTGGTCTTGTTTACAATACAGAAAAGGCTCCACTGCCCTTACATTAGGGGATAGCTGGCCGATGTTGCAATGCCACAGTGATTGTTTTTGTCTTTAGCCATGTAGATGTAGCCTTTGTCACCCCATTTGTCAGTCCAGCTAAAAAAAGGGTGAAAGAAATAACAGAATATGAAAACATGCAATCAAGCTTGTGCCTGCAAAAATAAAATTGTTGGCATCATACCTGTTCTTCACAATCCAGTATCTATTCCCAACAACATCAGCACCCTGATAACCATAGCCAACCACCAAGACTCCATGATCAAGTTGACTACTGCTACACGTCGGCTCATAATAGATGCCTAAAGTTCAGAATATTAGAAAGGCGTTAAGGCAGAGTAAGTAAAGTTTGTAATAGTTGCATAAACAACCATTTTAGCTAATATCTAGTTAAACCAGTGTTGACAAATATCAGACACCTACCAGACTGATAGAACTGTATGGATTGATGTCCTGCATCAATAGCAACAGATACAGGACCCACAGCAGCAACAGCATTCATCAGAGCAGGCTCGTTACCACTGGGGATGTCCACAAATCCGGTGTCTTTAGCGACATTAAAACGGGGGTCATAGCGGCATGGCAGATCATCCTGCAAGAGCAAAGTTAAAATAAGAAAAAAAGATACATTGAAGTCTCAAAATACTTAGTGATCTTCATTCAAAGAGATTAAGAAAAAGCCAAATTAAATTTTTCCACAATCTGCAAATACAGCAGTTCAATCGCATGTCTTCAAAAGAACTTTTTTTTTGCTCAGAAACAGTCACAATATGATTCTTACTCTTGCAAGATAAGGGTATGACTGCTCAGAATCCAGCCCTTTGTTCTCTTTAACATACAGGAAGGCCTGGTCCATGAGGCCTCCGTTACAGCCTTGATTGCCCTGTGGTCTGGAACAGTCCACCAAGTTTTGCTCACTCAGAGAAATCAGCTTTCCAGTTTTACGGAAGAGCTGACCCTCCAAGGCACCCGTTGAACTGAAAGACCAGCAAGATCCACACTGTTTCTAAAAAGCACAAAACAGAAGAGTCACCAAACAGTAAAGCTAGATACACATCCTGACATTTAAAAGGCATTTATATTTTAGCACAATCTGGGTTTACCTGTTCAACTTGAAATAAATTAATTGTAATAGATGTAACTACATCCTAATTTAGCATAAAACATTTGCAGTTTTCAGTTACTTTCAACTCACCTGGTCTTTGACAGGAGTAACATAGCCCCTCTGCCTCCAGTCAACCTGTTGAGGGGCTGCAAAAAAGCTGGGTTCCATGAACAATGCGCCCTTTGACTTCCGGTTGGGGTCATGCTTATAACCATTCATTGCCTGTCTGAACTCCTCATTAGTCTAATAAAGAGAATGTAGTGAAAAGTTTTAATAAAACAGCCTTACAAATAGTACTTTAAAATGTATCGATAGCACCTCAGATTGAGAATTAAAGTCGTTTTGCAAAAGATTCATTAAAACACTCAAGGCTTAAATCTCCAATCTAGGATGTTGTTGACTGTAGTTGAATCATTTAATAAACAACAACAACAACAACATTCTGATCTGGTTTCACAATGATGAATTATCCCTGCATTTTAATTGTTTTTTTAATCTTTCTGACCATTTAGATTGTATAAAGCAATATAAATAGAGAAATAAATGACTTGACTGTAATACTAAACTGCTCACCATGTCACCAAATTGATTCATTCCCAGTTTAAATGTGCGGTTTCCACAGGAGTACTCAAAGTTGTGTAACTCAATTTTTCTCAAATTCTCCTCCCAAATCATTCTCCTCCCAACCTCTACGTCCTGGAGAAGAAATCGGATATGTCAGACATTGCAAAGCCCAAGTTCATTATAAACACATGCGTTGCTTCATTTATGTTAAGCTGATATATGTCTACAAACTATAGTCTTCCCACCTCTTGATAGCTTTTTCCATGCTGGCTCTTCCATGAGTTCCAGTGGTCATCTAACTGCATGTCTACAGTTGGAGCAGCAAACACTGCACTAATGCACAGCGTGATGAGCAAAGCAAACATCATCCTGCCTGGAAGACTGACGGAGAAAAACACCATTAGTAAAAAAATACAATGTAAAGAAAAGATTTACAAACATTAACAAAACACTTTAAATAGGCCACAGCACAAGCTGTGCACTATACTGTAAGTGGAACTAAATGTCACATTAATATAAGGAAAGCAATGACTCCAATGAAGGAGGGAAAAAAGAAAGATTTACACTTACCTTTCACAAGCAAACCAAACCATTGACTGTGATTGCTTACAACTGAGTGTGTTTTAAAGCCTGTCTGAACATAGAGGCGATCTCTGATTGGCTGACGGTGATGATGAGACAAGTATGTACAGCCAATCAGGTCCAGCAAGAACTTCATCTTGATATGTGATCCAGCATCACAAGATGGAGTATTTATCGATGGACTATGGCGATTCTGTCAGTATTAGCCTAATGTAACAAGATTAAGGTGATCAGAAATGTTTTGTTTTTTCCAGAGTTTATAAAATCAACATTTACAATACACAAGTGGAAAGCTTAATAAAATATGCTACACTTGATTGGGTGATGTAGAGATTTTTTTTAGGTTTGTTATATTCTGTTTGTTAGGTTTGTTTTAATCATTGTTTGTGCTTGTCACATAAGGGTGTGTTTGACAAATCCCACTTGCTTAGACAGAAAATAATCCAAGAGAAAACACAGAGGCCATTTAGAAAACTAAGCATTTTTAAATAGCAACAGTTTTGTACTCACACTAAATGCTAATTACTTTCATTCTAATTACTAAATATTATTAATAATTTTGACTGACTAAAATTAGCAGACACAATACTTCCAGTACTAATGTGTCCTTTATATATCCTGTTCTGGCTGCAGGAGAGAGAACATCTTTGCACATTTAAGAATTTGTGTGTTTACCCTACAGTAATCATTGTTTCATTACCATTTTATCTTTTATTCATCTTACTTTATTTAAACATAAAGCAGTAAATAAATCAAAGTAAGAAGCTGGTTACTCACTCACTTACTAAACATTTCAAAGCAAAATCAGACAAAAATACAAAAAACGAAATAATTATTAAAAGTTATTAGATGTTATCATTATACTTTCAGGCTAATAATATGAGTGTTAAAGGTGAGATGATAGTTGGTGTTAAGTTACAGTACCTTCCTAAGTAAACTTTAAATTTCACAGATTATTTCAAATCATATTTCTAACACAATCTCATTTTCTTAATAATAAACTGGCATTTCAGATTATTTTCCCTGAGCAGTTTAACATCCCCCTGAACTTTTTCAACATAGGCTCATTCTGAAAACGTAGCCCTATACATTTCTGGAGATCGCAAATTTTGTTGCCAAAAGTATGTATGGCTATTTTTACTTTTTAAAACGAACGCTACAGGGGCGGTATGATGTCGTTCCTTTTCATGCTTACCAGATGACCGCTTACCTCCATATGGACAGCTTTCCCGCTTGTAACCAGGTTGTCCCAGTAGCTGGACATGTACGTCGGCGGACTTGAGATGCAGAGAGGAGTTGACCATGATGACGGGGTTCAAGTCCGGTGAAGAACGGTTCCAGAAAGTGGGTAAGACAAAAACAGAATCCAAAAAATTAAATAAACAAGTAAATAACAGGGTGAGAATGTGGTACAATCTGAAAACGTGGTAAAAATTGGGTGAAGGTTTTTCTTTTTCTGCATGGATGTTAAAACTGTTAGTTGGGTTTAGGGAAGTGTTTGGCCGGGTCAATGCTTTTGAAAATACTATTGGTTGGGTTTAGGGAAGGAGGAGGATGGGTCAGTCGATCGGTTAGTCAGTCAAACAGTCAGTCGACAGCGGCCTTTGGTGGACTCCTTTGGATGAAAGCAAAAACTGCAAAAAAACTTAGCTCCTGGGACGTATGTATATAGAGGTACATAATCAGAATGAGTCTGGCTTGAACTTTTTTCATCATTGCATAATCTTTTCAGATGTTAAAGTATAATTTTAAGTATTATCACCACCTCAAATAAAGAAACAGCTCAGTTGCCTGTAAGCATTTGCTACATATTTAAATGTGTTTTAAAACAAGTGTTTTCGCACCACTGTTAGAGTGCATGTCTTTCTGTTGCAGTCCAAACATATTTATGAAATGTGGTGTTCCTCACTTTTGTAAAGATAACAAAAATGTATCTTAATCTTTACGTACAGACTTTCTATGCAAAATAAACAGTACTAAAATTGACAAAATGTAGAAAAAAATGTACATGAATATATACAGCATATAGAGTGAACTAATATTCCATTTTAAAAAGAATGTTTAAATTAAGATGTTTAAATTAAGTTAGAAGATACATCAACATTAAAGGTTTTTATGATATGCTCAGCTATATTCTCTGCACCTATTTAGTCAGTACATGACCACAGACATTCACATTTCCAAGGGCACACAGTACACACACAGTGAAACGTTGGAGACTCATCTCACCCTCCATCACCCAACACAAATGCTCTTTTTGATTTGATTTTATTTGACATTTGATTTGGAGTATTAAATTCCATTAAAACGACTCTCTCCCACCAATCCTTACTTCATAATCATTCCTCAGAATTTGTCATGAGGGAATTAAGGAAATGTGCCTGAATGAAAGTGAAACTGCTGAACTGCAGTTGAAGTCAAAAAATAAAAAATGAAACCCCCATAATTACATGAAACTCTGGAGCATACCATGGTGATGTGATGACGTTAATCGATCTATGTAATACCATATAAAAAACATATAAAACGGGAACACGAAAGGAGGAACATTCTAAAAGCAACTCATCTAAACACCTTAATCGTTTTACTGCCTTATTCAGGTTAGGGTAAATAATTTGATTACTGAGCTCAGACAATCCACTGAAATAATAGGAAGGTTTTTTTTTTGCTTTTTACCACAAAGAATAACAAGTTATTGAACTTTAAAAAAAAAAAAAAAATTTCATCAGGGTGCCACCCTGACAGTCTTGTCTTTTTTATGTCTGGACAGTCAGTATTGTCTTTGCTTAATGTGTCTTGGTTTGTTTTGTGCCTGAGCACATGGCTTTGTCTTTGTCTTTGTTTGTGTTAGCCATGTGCTCCCTGCTTCCATGTGTTTTGTTATCACACCCTCTTGCCGTACGACAGAATTTTGCAAGCACAAACTCTAGAGTGATTATGGTTTTATCCTTAATTACTTGACTGTTTACTTGACACCTGTCCTTTGTTTGCAAACATCTAATTTTGGTTGGTTTGTTTTGGATGTGATTTGTGTAATGCCTCCTTGTTAGGGCTTGCTGTATTTAGTCTAGTCCTTGTCTTTGCCTTAGTTTAGTGTTTTTACCTATTTTTTATAGAGATTTTGCCCTGAATTTAACATACACATGTAGATATTGTCTAAATGTATCTATATGTTGACCAACCACAATCTTTCTACCTAAGACATTCTGTTAGAATATGCCTGATGTTGATTTGAGATTTTATGAGCAGAGTCTACAAACTCTGTATGTGTCTTGATGCTGGCTTCTAATGATGAAACTGCAAACTATTTTCTTCAGTAATGTTTTTAATAAATGTATCTGACTCTAGGCCTGTGTCTATCTCCACAGGTATTTGGGTTTAACTGTTAATCACTCTAGCGAGGCAGGCCCTTGTCAGGATCATCAGTGGTGATGCACCCAGCTCTGTAAGTTCATCAATTCCTCCAGAAACTGTACCTGGATGATGGAAGCTTACAGCGGTGCTTCAGATTAAGCTGAGCCCAATTTATTGAGCTGTTGTTCGGTGTTGGCAGGAGGATCTCCCTTCACTACACCAACAACAGGTGCTACATCATAACCACGCTCCTACAAGAGCAAGAGCTTAATTGGTTAACATGGCGTGAATGTGAATGCGTGCAAAATGGTCAATTTGGGCTGTTTCATTCATGGAAATCGGGTCATTTGCGCCGCATCATTCACACATATAGCCGCACAGGATGTCTATTCGCGATTTTGTATTGATTTAACATGTAAATCACTTGTGCTTGATGCTTCATCCGTGTCAGGTGTGAACGCACTATAAGAACTGTTGCAGCTGGATGGGCATCCGCTTTATAAAACACATACCAGAATAATTGGCGGTTCATTACAAGATCAAAGTCCATAATATGCTTTGAGACATTTTTGTGAAAGGGCATCTATGATGCAAAAACAACTTTTGGAAGCTGTTTGATAGACATGTGTAGGGCCTCGCACACGTAATACACAATTATGTAGTGCGTTAACTTTAAATTAGCTCAAAGGGAATTTAACAGAACTTAAAGCGGCTCCAAAAGAATCAACTCTCTTGAACTGAACAAACGACTCGTCCAGCGCTCGTTTGAACAGACAGGGCTGTTGACTCAAAAATGAATATTGCTATTCGAACTAAAGTACAAACACTTTAATATTTAAGCAGGGTAACAAGATCTAGGTATAAGGCAATAGATTCATAAGTATACACAGGTCACTTTCCTTTCAATACAAAAGAGACTTTATTGACTACAAACAAAACTAATAAACACACACACGCAATCATACTGGTTGCAGACAAGGAATAGAAGGAAAGAAGAGTTTAGGAGAGATGTGATGTAAAACCTCAGGATGTAAAACCTAACCAAGCGAACCAAATAATCAATTAAACCTTTACTGTTTCTTAGACAGGGTTATCTATCATTTAACATGACTAGCAGATCATACACCAGTTCAGCAATGGATCTGGAGATGTACTTGCGTTCCGTAGTGATGTGGGGAAGTCCTTCTGTGGAGCTGGATTCCCACTTGAGTGCGCTGGGGGTTGGTTTGGTCGTTGTAGTGACCTCTCTGAGGCTGCTGATGAAGTGAAGTCCGGTAGTTTAAGCTGGATACGGCCAAACTGTTGTATTGACTGATTTCGCGACGCAACTTAACTTAACTATAGACTCTCGATGGAAAGAAAAGAAAGAAGAGTAAACGGAAGATGGGGAAGTTTGAGGCTGGTCTCAACCCATCTTAATGTCCAAGTCCAGCTGGACTGGACCTGGAGAAGAGTTGTCCTGGAAGTGGAGCATCTCCACTTCTCAACAGCTGCTGCTGGTGCAACTCTGTCGGACTGGACGACTCTGTTCTGCTGTACTCAGACTCTGCTCGCTCCGCTGCCTGCTTTTTCTGCTTAGAGAATGTTTGGGGTGATGGGTTTTAACCACCAATGTTTCCGGCCCCTAATAGAGCTGGATCAATAAGGCATTGTCTGTGGATCTGCGTGGCAGTCCCATGTTAGCACATGCAATTTGGCGTGACTCACTCACATTTGCCATGGTGCTTAGACATATAGCATTAAGCATACATTTATAATATGAACATGATACATTTTACATATCTATAATTAAAAAGGAATGAAAGAAAGGGAAAGGGTTTCACTCATTCATCTCAAATAACATACACATAATGGTACGTTTGTGATAACTCAAAGCATAATAGTTACCCATGATTAATGCATTCTTAACATATACAGGATTCAGGTGTCATACAAGAGCAATAACATGACATTTCATTAAAAGTCCGCTATCATCGTTTAGAGGATGATCTAATGAACTTTAATGTTTGGTTATATTATAAAATTCAGAGAGGATTTTGATTCTCTGTTTTGGCCAAAGTCAGTCAATTCTCTGTCTTGCATGGGGGTTGAAAACCCCACTTCCTGAGGTCAAACACAAGTTCTTTGTTAAGAAATGTGTTCTCGTGATCAGTTACCCATTCATCTTGAGTTAACTTGATCAGGATAGTGGGTCCGATGACACTTAACTGATGATGAACCATGATGATGATGGGTCATGTGGCCCATAGACGCAAGGCTTCAGCTTCCTGCTCTGTACTGCAACAAATGTGGCCTGACCTTCTGATTTTGGTCAGAGACCAAAATGGCTCTCGATCAAGGTGATTCTGATCACAGGTGTCGACTCAGTTATTGGCATCTGCATCGTTAAGTCCTCACACATGTGTGTAGGTATAGTGTGTCCACAGTCATATTGGAGTGTGTTATGTCCAATAAAACACTTACAAATGGAGCTTCGGCTGAAAGCAAGTTTACTGTATCAACTTCAGCAACAACAACAAAACAACATATGGCACAGCTGCCACGCATGCGCATCAGGATGACTTTACAACAGTATGACTACAACAGATAATGACAATAAAGAACTGGTTATGACTACAACAGATAATGACAATAAAGAACTGGTTAGCGAGCACAACACTTCCCCCCCTCCCACTAAGCTTAAGTATGAAACATAGTTTCGAAGTCCTGGAAATGTGCAGGACGTGCCCTTGTCCTCACAGGGCGAGCTGTCATAGGGGTATCTTCAGATCGTGGGCCCTGACAGCGTTCAGTACTCAGATCCTGTCCTGCAACTCCATTAGAATCAAGATGTAGTGGGGGCAGAATGGGGTCCAGGGGTCGGATTAGGTTTTTCTCCGTAACAGTAGGGTTAGGCACTTTTCGAAGACAGCTGGCATGCCAGCGAGATCCGTTAGCTAGCTCAAAAGTGACTGGTCCAAGTTGGCGTTTGACCCGAAGTGGCTCAGACAGATATGAGCTCAATTTATTGCTGCGGTGTGGCCTACGGCTCTTACCCAGTCTTGTACTCTGATCTTTGTGGGCCGAACATGATGCTTGCTGTCGTACCTGGCTCTCATGTTGAGCTGATGTTGGTGAACTCGTGCCTGAATCGAAGTGTTCACCGGGAGCTGATAAGGTGGTCGCAGCTTGTTTAACAGTAATTCTAGCTCCCGGCCAAGCACGAGACAGGCAGGAGACACCCCAGTGGTGGTATGATGGGTAGCGCGATAATGGAGGGTCTGGGAGAGAGCAGCCTTAAAGGGGAAACCTTGGGCAAGGTGTGCACATATGCCAATTTTCAGACTTTGATTAAATCTTTCCACTCCGCCGTTAGCTTAAGGGTGGTAAAAAGCAATGCGGATATGGACGATGCTCTTAGCAGCCTGGTATGATGAAAATTCACTGGAAACAAACTGCGGTCCATTGTCAGTGGTAATAGCTTGTGGGATTCCCCATCGGGAAAATAGTTGCTCCAAAAAATCAACCATTGCGGGGGCTGTAACTGAGCCCATAGGTGCAACCTCGGGCCACTTTGAGTGGAGGTCATACACCACAACTAGAAACCGCTGATGATGAGGAACAGAGGCGAGCTCCCCACAAATGTCCATCTGTAGATGCGCCCATGGCTTGGTGGGCCAGTCAACAGGTTGCAAAGGTGGCGGTGCTGGAGCACCTGTTTTACCACTAAGCAGACAAGGTGCACAGTCATGTACAAGAGCTTCTAGCTCCCTGTCAATCCCTGGCCACCAAACTGAATCTCGGCACCTCTGCTTCAGTTTAACTATCCCCACGTGCCCCTCATGTGCCATTGCCAACACCTTCCCCCTAAAGCCTGGTTTATACTTCTGCGTTAAGTGATCGCCGTAACCCACGGCGCAAGCCCCGCGCGTAGCCGTGCATTTATACTTCTGCGCGCTGTTTCTGTTTCTCTGCAATACACTTCCGAAATGCTAGCTGGCAGTAGGTGTTTATGTTCCTCTGTGTCGAGTTTCTTTGCTGGTTTTTTTGTTTTTTCTGACCACTTCCTTAATGTACAAGTGGATCAAACTCGCTCATTTTGAGGCGGGAACCGTCGGACGTGGAACAACTTTAATCATGAGGTAAACACAAAACAACAGTCTCCATCCGGAGCTCCTTCACGGGACTCCACACTTGTAAACACTCGATGCATCGGGCGCGCGGCTCTTACCTCCGCCCACATTTGTCAGCGCTACCAAGCCGACCAATCACAGAGCTTGCGCTATGCATACGCGTTACATTTTTTGAGAGGTGCATGTCAACGACGCCAACGGCCACGGTGAGGGGCTATGCGTCCACGCGTAGGCTGCGCCGAAGCATATGTGTGCGCTTGATGCAGAAGTATAAATTGGCCTTAAGGGACAGAGGAATGACTGCTCGGTGGCCCCGTGCGATGCATGACTCACCCCAACATGTCAGTTCTGCTCTGACCCAGGAAAAAGGTGCCAGGTCAGCGCTCAGCTGAGATGGCCAGCCGTTCTGAATGTAGGTCCTGAGGGTAATGAAGAGTGGGTCTGCTGCAGACTCTTGCTTAAGTTCTTCAAGTGACACTGCGTTCTATAAGGGCTCATACACTAACTGCACAAGTTCACTCTTTAAATCTGAATCTGGCTGACTGGCTGTGCTAGCCGGATCTGCCATTGAACGGGACAGGAAATCCGCAACCACATTGTCTTTTCCAGGTGAAGGAACTCGCTGGTCAAAACCAGTTCGAATCCGGCTTTGGAATGTTGAGTGCAAATGGCCCTACTCGCTCCAGGGCTTCTAACAGTAGGATGACAGGGGAGCAAGTCATCAACTCTCTTCACCCCCAACACTCTGGCCCTAAGTTGGACAGATGCGGCCATAATTTTGGTTAATCGGTAACCAACTAGACAAAACGCCTTTCATTACGTCCATCATGAGACTTTTGGGAGACCAATCATGTGATCTGGGGCCATGCACCACGAGACATTCCAATTTCAGCTAGATGGACAGAGAATTCAGAGACAAAAGAAATGAAGGAGAATGAAGGAAAACCATTCTCTTATAAATGTTATAACCAAGGCAAAATTTGATATTTTGAATGACATTTATAGGTATTGATGTGCTGTGTTTATTCCAACCAACCAGGTTCATAATGTGTGATTTTTTTTTCCCTTATGACAGGCTAAAATGATCTGTATGTGTCTAAAATGCCTCGATCTTGGTATCTAACTGAACCCCTCTGCATTTGCAATACTTTGCTGTAAATGAGAATTCTGTGATACGAACCATATTCGTCTTGTAACAATTGATGTCAGATAGTTACATTTTTACCAGAGATTTTACCACGTGAAATTTCTTGCAGACGGTTAATGATTAACCCTGACTACACTGGTACGGGGCGTGGCCCCGCCCTTCATCTTGCCATTCATTGGAAGATAGTGTTAGGAGGACAGATCAATACGTCTCCCTTAAAGCCCACTGCAGCGTGAAAATCTGAGCACGCAGCCTTCAGCATCAAGCTGGTATCAACCCGCTGTTGCTCTCCGCCCCCAATCGCCACCACGCGGTTGGGACATCACAAACTCTTCCTCCAAAACCTGTTAAGTTTCGCAACCGCTGAAGCTTCCGCGAAACGACTCTCTACGGAGTCGTTACCCAGGACAACAGCTCCACTTCACTGAGTGAATTCCAGCGAGCGACGTCACAGAGAAGCCACGCTTATGCACCACGTGTTTCCTCACTCCAGCCCGGCGAGGGAAACCCGAATCAAGAAGGCTTCAACAACTCGCACGTAACGAATAACTGTTGCCTCTATCTGATCTGGTGCATATGATTTTTAGCAGTTAAAGATAAGTCAATTCTCTGCTTTTGTGGTTTCTCAGGTGATTCTAAGATCTAGTACAAATACTAGATCGGCTGGACTGGTTGTTCAATTCAGTTTGCATCCTCCGAACTGCCTGTGTGTGTGTGTGTTTGTGTGTGAACGTGTGTGTGCATTTGTTTGTTTGTTTGTTTATTTGTTGTTTTGATTACTACGTAGATTAGCCTCGTGTATCGAATAGTGTAGCTCAATAAATCTTTGTTCTCCTTTTAAAGAACTGTGTTCTCGTTTATGTGCTTTGTAAGTCTTTGCCTCACGCTGTAGATCGTGTTACCTTGCTGAAAAGTAACCCTATTCTGTGTTATGTTATGACCGGTGGCCACGGAAATAATATAGACGAGAATTAATAAATGTGATTGTCTCTATTTGCGGGACACACAAAGATTGAATCTTTGATCTGATTCAATCCGACTCAATTGAGTCGAATCAATGATTCGAATCATCAAGATCCGAGTCATTGATCTGAGCTGATAATTCCTAAATCAATCTTTTAACGTAGATTGATTTCTTACACAGGAGTGAACAGCAGCTAGAAGTGGTACTGATTCAACCTGTCAGCCCATCTGTGAAGCCTGAGAGGTTTGTGACCCGTTCCTGCAGCGGACATGAGGGTAGTAAGAGCCTGGTGGTCTGTTCTGAGAGTAAAGGATTGTCCGTATAAGTACATGTGCCAGCGCTCACATGCCCAAATGCACGCCAATGCCTCTCTCTCTCCCACCGAATATTTCTGTTCCACAGTACTCAGAGCCCGCAAAGCAAAAGCAATAGGCCTTTCAATGCCATCATGCAGCTGTGACAGGACTGCCCCAACTGCTACCGCTGATGCATCACAGGTCACCAGGGTGGGGCTGGAGAGATCAAAATGAGCTAGAGTTGGCGGCGAAGTGAGAAGACATTTGAGTCATTGAATAGCTTGCTCACAATCTGCTGTCCATGTCCAGGAGGTGTTATGCTTGAGCAGCCGTCGTAGCGGGGCTGTGATTTCAGAATACTGGGGTAAGAACTTGAGATAATAAGCAGTCATGCCAAGAAAAGACGCAATCTGTCCAGCTGAGGTTGGCATTGGAAGGTCGAGAATGACTTTGACGTTGGACTGCAATGGTGTGATACCTGAACTGGACACCCGAAGGCCCACAAAGTCTATTGCTGGGACAGCAAACACAGATTTTTCTGTGTTTAGCATCAGATTGTGTCTAGACAGAGCAGTGAACACCTGTCTGAAGGATTCGTCATGAGTCGCCATGGCTGCGTCCGAAACCGCATACTTCCATACTATACAGTACGCTAAAATCAGTATGCGAGCCGAGTAGTATGTCTGAATTCATAGAATTCGAAAAACAGTATGCGAGAAGTACCCGGATGACCTACTACTTCCGGCGAGATTCTGCAGTATGCACATGATGGACACTTTGCTATCCCATGAGTCAACGGGGGACAACCTCGCGGGCGTTACATTCGAAAATGGCTGAATACGGAGATGCGGCTCTTTTAAGTGTAAGTACATTAGAGAAAAATGTAGTTCATTGTGGTTAAATTGCACTTGCTTAAAACAAACTAATTAAACGGCTGACTTTTTGGAAGTATGAACATTGTAAATCTGTTATATATTTCGAGAGTCGGCTGTAAAAGGTTCTTTAATCAGTTACCATTACCGAGCATATATGCTAACGAACAGATCATGCTAACGTAATAAGCATAAGCATATTATCTTATTACATTCATTAGTAATTATTAAGCAGATTAGAGACTTAAATGGATTTAAACTTTCTCCTATATTACTAGTGTTAATATTTAAGCATTTTGTTGTCTAAATAGCAAATATGTTTCAAACTATTAATGCTGCATGAAATGTTGATCATAACGATAAACCTAATGATTACTGTTTTGATATTATAGGGACTGATGAACACACCTGGCTTCTTATCCAGTGGAGAGTGGCGAATGAAACCCTCTTCACTGGAAAGAGGAATGCTGCCATCAAAGGTTTTGAGTAAGTAAACGTTAATTCAAATTTGCTTTTATTATTTTTATTAAAGTGCTTAAAGAAATGTCTGTGCATTTGCTGTGATAGAGCTTTTGTGACAGCGCAGAAGTTGGAGGGGAAGATCTCTGCCCCTCAAGTAAAAAAAAAATGGGAAAACCTTAAACAAAAGTATAAAGTAAGAAATTTCTTTAATAGTTTACCCTCAATTTTTTTTAAACATATTTCTGACATTAATTTGCTTTTACATTTTTTTGTAGGATCTTAAATGTCCACAGACAGGTGTGAGCACAGAAGATGGTGAGGTTACAGCAGCATCATGGAAACGGTATGCTGTAATGGATGAGGCAATAGGGGGCAGACCCTCCATCACACCACCCACCCTTATTGCCTCATCGGGGCCTGATGTTGCTCTGACCTCACCATCCTCAGTGAGGCCGACAGGTGAGAGAGTAGGGAGGAAGAGAAAAGATATAGAGGAGCTGATACGTGAGATGGAGGAGAGGGAAATGAAAGCAGTGGAAAGGGAGGAGATGCGGTGGAGAGAGCTGATGGAAAGAGAGGAAAGAAGAGAAAGAGAGAAACAGGAACAAGAAGAGAGAAGAGAACAAGAGGCCAGGGAAAGAGAAGAAAGAAGAGACAGAGGAATGAGACAGAGAGAGAGGAAAGAAGAGACAGAGAATCAAGGGAGAGGGAGGATAGATTTTTAAAGTTGTTAGAAGTCATGGCAAAAAAATAAAGAATATTACTACTACACATTCTTTCTATTTATTTATGGGATTTTTATTGCTTCATGCTGTTATCAAACTTTATTGCAGAGATTTATTTACTAGTTGTAGGTTTTGTCAGTTGTAAAGTGCTTAATATGTGGCGTTGATTAATAGCTATTTTCATGCACTCATGTGCACATTGCTTTGGTAGTAGTTTGCAGCTGTTTTTTATCTGCACTGTACTGTAGAGCAGTGGTTCTCAGTTCCGGTCCTCGTGACCCCCCGCCCTGCACATTTTGTATGTTTTTCTTACTTAACACACCTGGTTCAGATCATCCACTCGTTAACGGGGAGATCCTTGTGTGTCAAATAAGAGAGGCATAGAAAATGTGCAGGACGGGGGGTCACGAGGACCGGAATTGAGAACCACTGCTGTAGAGGAAACCCAGATCAGACAGCTTTAAAATGTATTCATTTTATTTTTGTTTCAAAGATAACTGCGTAAATAATAACAAAAAGCTTAAGACTGCATCAAGTAGAATTTAAAGCAAGACAAAATGGTAATGTCTTATTGTGCCAGCAAAATTAACTTCAGCATCTTAAGACAGGTAACATTCACATAGTTTTTTACATAAAAGTTCTTGATGTTAACAAGTAGTAATATCATACTACTCTCATTTATAGGGCTTATCTTTGTTACTGCAGAAATAAAGACACTTTTTAATTAACCTCAAATAAATGTTATCCACAAGTGACATATGTGGATAGAATTTCAAAGGATTGTCACGCATGTACACACAAAGCCTTAGGCAGTGTGACAGTGGTTGGTGGGTGCCACCTCTGGGGAACACTGCAGCTCCGAGATCCCCTGTCAATTAGCCTGGGGCTGCAATATCTCCCCAGTTACCATGTGCAGCCACGAGGAGGCCCGACAGGAGTCTTGGTGATGGAGAGGCTGTGAACTGGCAGAGGAAATCTAGTATATCATTAGGGGTTTTCAGGTCTTGGTTAACCTTTTTTCAATAAGTTGACTTGAATATTTTGTTTTAAATGAGAACAATATCTGTCAATGGGGTTTGAATTATTTTTCTAAATTTATTGTAATGAGCCCACAGCCCAATATTTGTTTTGGTTTTAATATTAAAATTTATTTTGTTCAATTAAACAAAAAACTAGACATATTGTATAATTTTGTTTTCCAAGTAAATATATTTCTTGATTAATGAATGTAGATACTTGTAAAACAAGACAAAAATGTTACGCAATAACATCACATTTAAGTGTGGTGAGATGGTACATACTTGTGTGTTCATTTTCTAGTGTTTGGTACCATTATTAATTATCTTGAAATATTTTTTTTTTTACATTTTTGTAAATTAAATTAAAGGTGCAGTATGTAAGTTTGACACCCAGTGGTTGAACTAGGTATTGCAGTCCTGAATCATAATAAAGGTACGCCGGGTTGCCAGTTTGAGGGATTTTAAACTGTGTTCTAAATAAAAGCAACGACACGCGATTGAGGGAATATTCTCCATATTAAAAGGAGTTTTGGTTCTAACCAACACCTCGAATTGATTTATTAGAAGCGGCTTCTATTTCTCACAGCTGAACAACAGAAACCTATGACAGATCACCTCAGGTAAGCCTCGTGTGCTTTATTCAGTGCTAAATGCTAACAATGCGAGTTTGAATGCATTTTACATGACGTGTATTACCATATACTGAAAGCAGAAAGTTCACTTCACCTTTAATGATGTTAAAGAGGGTTAACATGTATTAAATAGATTCTAAACCTTACCGTTTTGTGAGTGAGTGCATATTCTGTGCTTCTGAAAGGCTGTATTTAAATTTCTGCCGTGTTTTGTGGTGCAAACAGCCAAATGGCTCATCACTCATAACAATCTCGTCACAGCGTGTTGTTAGGACACGCGATGTAACCTGCTCACGTCCCTAATATTTATGTCATTTTCTAATTAACGTCATGTGGAACTGAATCTGTCTCATTTTGACATCTGATACTTTCCACTACACTGTAGCATTTCGCTCATGGACGCATGCTTTCAGAGTCTTTCTGAATGAATGAATGAATGAATGAAATATGCTGTTTTCCAACAAGGCAACCCGGGGTGCTGAATTATAATTGGTTAAACTGGCATGTGCATGTGAAAATTACCTAAACAAAGACATCGTTCCGGCACGGAAAAAAAACATTTTCAAAGCAGAATATCTGACTTCAGCATTGTTTGTCAGTTAAACAAGTATGTTCACTTGGGATGTTTCTTAAATATCTGCACACATATTATTGTATTTTTATGCTTTAGAAGAGTCAAAAACTTACATACAGCACCTTTAAGTCATATCTGTTTTGTGTACATTTATATCAAGATAACATATTGATAAGTTGTAATCTCTTAAAATTTACTTTTTTTTTTTTAATTCTTAAAGTCGCCTTTATAATTCCTGAAAAAATATGTTACAAGGACTGCCAGTGGCAGTGAGCAGAAAGCAAGAGGGATGTACACAGATGCCATGCACTTCCAACTCTAATTACTGCTACTGCACTTTTTCGCATCACAACACCCTGTGGGCTGTGCCCACCCAAACACACCTAGCTATTTACACATTAACTAACATAAGCTTAAACAATGGAAATTTAGGAACAAGAGCTGATTTGCATAGTCTTGACCTGTAAAAATGTCCTTACAGGTAATCGTGCTCATGAAAAGCAGAAACACTGCTGTCTGGTGCAGACACAGCGGCAGCCAGATTGTCCCGCACATGCTCTCCTGCGCTGGCCTCCGGGTTTTGGGACTCCTGTGGCTCATCAGCAGGATCCTCCATGACCTCTGCTTCGATAATGTCCCCGTTTTGAAGGCAGAGGTTGTGGAGCACAGCACAGCATCCAACAACATCTGGCACAAAGGCAGGGCTCACTTCTAAGGCCTTGAAGAAGATGGAGCGCCAGCGTGTCTTCAGCATGCCAAAGGACCTCTCCACAATGTTCCGTGCATGTGCATGCTTGGAGTTGAATCGAGCTTGTACAGGGTTCTGTACAGGCTCTCTATATGGTGTGATGATGCAGATGGGTGCACTTAAACAGGGATACCCACCATCTCCAAGGATGCATTTGCCTGCAGGTGGATACAGGCGGCCAGTGTAAATGGGGCTGTTCTTAAGCACCCTGGCATCGTGCACAGACCCGGGAAAGCCCACAAAGATATCGAGAAACTTCCCCTTGTGGTCAGTGATGGCCTGCAGCTGTACAGAATGGAACAACTTTCGGTTGAAGTAGCAAGGGCCATCACTTGCTGGTGGCTTGATTCGGATGTGGCAGCCATCTATGGCCCCAGCTACCATCCGGAAAGCTGGAGACCCAGCCAGCAGAGCAAAACCTGCCCCCACTTCCTCCAGGTCATCTAGGGTCGGGAAAGTAATCACCCTCCTCAAAATACCGATGACAGCCCTGCTGATCCTGTGAACAATGTCATGGACTGTGGATTTTGGAATGTCGAATGCCATTGACACCATCCGGTAAGATGCTGCGTGGGCCAGCCAGTAAAGGAACACCAGCACCTCAAGTTGCTTTTCCCAGCCATGGTCGATATCTGACCCCAAAGCCGCAACTAGGGATGTGATTGACTGTCGGGAAAGTTGGAGGCTGGGGCGTAGGTCACATCCATCTTCGAAATATAATCGAATAATTGGCACTGCAGCATTTAGTTGACAGTAGGTTGTAGGGCTCACAGTCTGTAGTGTAAATATGTATATATTATTTATGTATATATTACTAATGTATTTTATTGTAGTGTATATTGCTATGTAATTGTATGTGATATCTCTCTCTCTCTCTCTCTCTCTCTCTCTCTCTCTCTATATATATATATATATATATATATATATATATATATATATATATGCAATACTTAATATATACATTAATAAATATTACACAGATGCTATATATTACACGTGTATACAAACATACATGTGTGTGCGCGCGTGTATATATATATATATATGTGTGTATATGTGTGTGTGTTTGTATACATGTGTAATATATACATGTAGCATCTGTATAATATTTTATTAATGTGTGTATACTATTATATACTAGTTTATACTATTTTAATATTTTGTCTTCTGTTAGCTGATGATTGAATCAGCGTATAAACGGCAATAAAAACGCTAAAAATTGCGAGGAGCATTTGTATTTGCGGCTTTTTTTTTTTTTAAGTTTCGCGCTGTTTTGACCGGTTGTGACGAGGGATGACACGTGATGTCAACAATAAGGCGGATGTAGTACGTCCGAGTTTTCATTCATACTGCTTCATTCATACTATATAGAACGTACTTTTCTAACGGTCGGGCAGTAGGTTCAAATGAAAATGTAGTACCTACTCAAGTAGTATGCGATTTCGGACGCAGCCCATGTCTTTTCCATGCACTACGATATCATCCAAGTACACAGCCGTACCAGGGAGCCCCGCTAGAACAGTAGACATGATTTTGTGAAAACAACTAGGCGCTGAACTTAGGCCAAAAGGAATCCTTTTTAAAACGGAACAACCCCATGTGGGTCACAAATGCAGTCAGGTTTCTGCTGTCCTCGTGCAGGGGTATCTGCATGTAACCTTGCTTAAGATCCAGCTTGGTGAACACTGAAGAGCCATAGAAGAGTGCTGTGAGTTCCTCAGTTGTCGGCAATGGGTATTTGTCTGGAATCACAGCCTTGTTCAGCCCCCTAAGGTCAACGCAGAGACGTATGCCCCCAGAACGCTTTTGCACAATCACCAGATTTGAGACCCAAGGAGAAGCATCAATGGGCTCAATGAGGTCTGCAGCTAGCATACCCTGTAGTTCAGTGGTGATCTTGTCACGCATGGCTAGTGGCACTCGTCGCAGTGGCTGAATTACAGGCGATACATCTGGGTTAAGCAGGGGTTTGTGGGCAAAAACAGAAAGACAGCCTAAACCACTGAATAGAGCAGGAAACTGTGTCTGCCATGGTGAGTCCACCTGCAGGATGGTTGCACTGCTGTTATCATGCAGAGAAAAGCCAGGGTTAAGGAACAGGTCAAGACCCAGGATATTAGCTCCCTGCTGAGTTATATAGAATGGAAATTCTGGAAGACATTTTTTCCCATATCGTACTGGCAGTTTGACTACTCCAGTCACTGCAATGCCAGCATGACCATAACCACAGAGTTTCAGAGGAGACGGTTGTAACACAACATCAGAGAAAAAATTTCCTGTAGGTGGCCATATTAAGCAATGACACTTTAGCTCCTGTGTCAAGAATCAGTGGAATGCAACAGTCCTTCAGCTGTACACCACGTGTAGAAAAAGCGAGTGAGTGAGGACCCACTGTATGAATTACTGCTGGTGAAGACTGTGAAGCAGACTTTGATCTACACCATCTTGCTAAGTGGTTAAGCTTACCACGATTTCTACACTTTTAATCGAAAGCTGGGCAGTCTGGGGACCTATTGGCATGACGAAAGGAGCCACAGTTGCCACATTTCTGTCTTTGTTGACCTGACTGAGGCTGTGTTTGCTGGATAATTGCCCCTGCAGGCTGGGACTCCTCATCCACGACTGTATTTGCAGGTACAAATGTGACGTCATTTTTAACTGCATTAGACTCCGCTATTTTAGCTGCACACTGTGTAGCCTCTTCAATTTGGAGCACAAGAGTGAGAGCTTTATCCAAAGTAAGTCTATCATCTTCCATAAGCAGTGTCTCTCTGACCCGTGCACTATTTGTTTTTTCAATAAGCTGGTCTCTAATTAATTCGTCACAAAGAGACCCAGATTTGCATGGTTCAGCAAGGCTCTTTAAATCAGCGGCAAACTGACTGGCCGACTCACCCGATCGCTGGGATCTTTGTCTGAAATTAAGACGTTTCAACAGCATGCTATGAGTCCTTTGAAAATGCCCTTGCAGTTGTGCGACAATGTCAGAATATGTATCTGCAGTGCCGAGAGTCTGGAATCTCCGTAATTCCTCAGCGCCAAGACAGTGAAGGAGAAGCGCGCGCTGTCTCCCGTCCGGGACATCATCCAAGCCCACGGCTACAAGGTACGTCTGAAACTAAATATAGCAGCGCTCCCACGGCACGACTGGTTCACCAGCGTGGGGCAGAAATGGCTCCGGGGGAGGCAGAGATAAAGCCATCCTCGTCGCCAAATGTTGTGTCCAATAAAACACTTACAAACGGAGCTTCGGCTGAACGCAAGTTTACTGTATCAACTTTAGCAACAACAACAAAACAACATACGGCACAGCTGCCACGCATGCGCATCAGGATGACTTTACGACAGTATGACTACAACGGATAATGACAATAAAGAACTGGTTATGACTACAACAGATAATGACAATAAAGAACTGCGAGCACAACAGAGTGATGTAGGTATTCATTCATTCATTTTCTTGTCGGCTTTGTCCCTTGCGGGGTTGCCACAGCGGAATGAACCACCAACTTATCCAGCACGATTTTTTATGCAGCGGATGCCCTTCCAGCCGCAACCCATCTCTGGGAATTTCCACACACACACATTCACTACGGACAATTTTAGCTTACCCAATTTACCTGTACTGCGTGTCTTTGGACTGTGGGGGAAACCGGAGCACCCGGAGGAAACCCACGCGAACGCAGGGAGAACATGCAAACTTCACACAGAAACGCCAACTGACCCAGCCCAGCCGAGGTTCGAACCTGCGACCCAGCGACATTCTTGCTGTGAGGCAACAGCACTACCTACTGCGCCACTGCGTTGCCCTGATGTAGGTATTAATTCTTATAATGGGTATTGATTCTCGCTGACGTCACAAGATGGCGCCAAGCATGGCTGCCGTGTTGCGAGCTCCCAGCAAACTTCGTTTGTGTTTTGTATGTTTTTATTGTATTTTTCTGCCGTTTCTGCCATTCTGCCGGCTAACGTTCAGTCACTGGACAACAAACTTTGCGAGCTACGGGCGCGCATTTCCTTCCAACTGGAAACAAGAAACTGCTGCATTATCTGTCTTATAGAAACCTGGCTATCTGCGGAGGTACCAGACACAGCTGCTGAACTTTCGGGGTTCTCCTTGCACCACGCGGATAGAACGAAGGAACTCACAGGGAAAAGCAAAGGAGGCGGTGTTTGTTTCTTTATTAACAACTTATGGTGTGATGAGAGAAACATACACTCAGTTAGATCATTTTGTTCTCCTGATCTGGAATACCTTATGCTTCGGTGTCGACCATACTGGCTACCAAGGGAATTCACATCGGTGATAATTACGGCTGTCTACATTCATCCTCAAGCCAACACAGAGCAGGCACTCAGGGAACTGTATGGGAGCATAAACGAGCAGGAAACCGCACACCCGGAGGCAGCGTTTATTGTTACAGGGGACTTTAACAACGCCAATCTCAGGAAAATCGCTCCAAAATACTTTCAACATATCACCACAAACACGCGTGGTGATCGTATTTTGGACCACTGCTACTCTCCATTCCGGGATGCTTACAAATCCCTCCCCCGCCGACCATTTGGCAAATCAGATCACTCTTCTGTTCTGCTCTTGCCTGCTTACAGGCAGAAACTGAAACGGGAACCACCCACCCTCAGGACGTTTCAGAGCTGGTCAGACCAATCGGATTCCATACTTCAAGACTGTTTTGATGACGTTGACTGGGAGATGTTCCGGGCAGCTTCTGATGACGACATCGAAGTGTACTCAGACACAGTTACGTGCTTCATCAGAAAGTGCATAGAAGACGTGGTCCCAACAAAAACTGTCCGTATCTACCCTAACCAAAAACCATGGATCAATCGCGAAGTTCGAACAGCCCTATCAGTGTGAACTTCCGCCTATAAATCCAGAAATGCTGAGGAACTAAAACAAGCAAACTACAACCTCAGGAAAACGATCAAAGCAGCAAAACGTCAATACAAAGACAAGGTAGAGGGTCAATTTAACACCAATAACGCAAGAAGCATGTGGCAGGGGCTTAATTACATCACAGACTTTAAAAGTAACAAATCCGCCACTGTGAACATTGCTGCGTCTCTCCCGGACGAGCTCAACTCGTTTTACGCCCGCTTTGAAGCCCAGGACAGCGCACATACACAGCGCACCCGCTCTGAAGCCCAGGACAGCGCACACACACAGCGCGCTCCCGTGGCCGACACAGAAACCGCCAGCACACTCTCTGTTTCTGTAGCGGATGTAACGAGATCTTTCCGTCGCGTGAACATCCGAAAAGCTACGGGCCCAGATGGCATCCCTGGACCTGTACTTAAAGCATGCGCACACCAGCTAGCGGGGGTTTTCACGGACATCTTTAACCTCTCGCTCTGTGGTTCCTACATGCTTTAAGACAGCTACTATCGTGCCAATACCGAAATCAGCTAAAACCACATGCTTGAATGACTGGCGTCCGGTTGCACTGACACCCATCTTCAGCAAGTGCTTTGAGAAGCTGATTAAAAACCACATCTGCTCTGTACTGCCCGCTAACACTGACCCTCTGCAATTTGCATACAGAAACAACCGCTCCACCGATGATGCTATTGCTTTCACCTTGCACACTGCCCTGTCTCACCTGGAAAACAAAAACACATATGTGAGAATGCTGTTTGTGGACTACAGCTCAGCATTCAACACCATAGTGCCTACACAGGGCCTACACAGCTCTCTGTGCAACTGGATCCTGGACTTCCTGTCAAGCAGACGCCAGGTGGCCAGGTGAGCCCCCACATCCTCCGCTCGTTCTACACCTGCACTGTGGAGAGCATCCTCACTGGCTGCATCACCACCTGGTACGGAAACAGCACCAGCAGCAATCGCAAAGGTCTACATAGGATCGTGCGTACTGCTGGACGTGTAGTAGGAGGTGAGCTTCCCTCCCTCCAGGACATCTATACCAGGAGGTGCATGAGGAAAGCCAAGAGAATCATCAGCGACTTCAGCCACCCAAGCTATCGACTTTTCTCTCTGCTACCCTCAGGCAGAAGATTCCGCAGCATCCGGTCACGCACCAGCCGACTGAAGGAAAGTTTCTTCCCTCAGACTATCAGGCTGATGAACACTTAACACACCCCACACAAACTCTTCCCTACCCCACACTGCACACCATCAAGATGTAGCATGCACTGCACTTTAACAAATCCATACTTAAAACAATACTGCCTACGTATCGCTGTCAACATTGCCAATTTTACATTGTCTTGTTTTTTGTGAGTATGTTGTTGTATACTGCACTGTCTGTATTTTGCACTGTCTGTATTTTGCACTGTCTGTATCCTGCACTGTCTGTATTTTTGCACTGTCTGTATTTTGCACTGTCGTTGTATTTACACTGTCTGTATTTTGCACTGTCGTTGTATTTACACTGTCTGTATTTTGCACTGTCTGGAGCCAGCACCTAAGCTTTTCACTCATCATAGCACACGAGCTGCTGATGATGTGACAATAAAAGTGATTTGATTTATAAACAAGACAGGATTTGCAAAGAAACCAGGATTAAACGAGCTGTTCCAACTCTCTGTGATTCAATTGCACTTCAAGACGCAGTAAGCGGTACACGGCATTTTTCATAGTATATTGAACTACAAATTCATAACTGCTGGAATCACCACAGCTGCACAGTGTGCACAACTATAAATAAGGATGCTTCAGTTACACAGCAGGACTCCTGGTTTGTGGACATTAAATCAGGTGTATTTTGTACAGTAACTTGGCTGTAATGGATCACTATACAGTAGAATATTTACAAGTTTGGTGGGCATCTTGCCAGATTTGCTGAGAGTAGAATAGCAAAAACAGCACAATCGGGTCACTTATCATACTGTGGTATTTGTGACAGGCTCTCTGTTTCACCGTGTTTGAGTTGTTTTCTGTCTTTTTGCTGTGTTTAGCCCTTTAAAGGAATAATTCACCAAAATTGATAATTCTGTCATAATTTACTCATCTGTATGTAGTTTACACACTGCTACTCTGTACTGTGTGGGACATTTCATTCAACCAAGAGAAGGTCATTGAAATATAAATATAAATTGGTGAAAAATGACTAAAAAACATTCTAATAAAAGGGCTGAAAATAAACATAACAAAATGTGTTTTAGGACAGATAACAAATTGATTATATTACTGCATTAAAAAAAATAACTGGTATTAAAATGTATTTAAGTGACATTTTTGGTCCCTCTGCCCCTGCCCCACAGCAGGACTGTGCATGCACTGCTCTTAAGCATTGAATATTTACAAAAGTTAGTAAGCAAAAATCAGCATTTGGCCCCTCATTTTACAAAAATTAATTAATTCATTTTCTTTTGGCTCAGTCCCTTTATTATTCTGGGGTCGCCAAAGCGGAATAAACCGCTAACTTATGCAGCATATGTTCTATGGAGCGGATGACCTTCCAGCTGCAACCCATCACTAGGAAACATCCACACACACACAAACACTACGAATAATTTAGCTTACTAACTTCACCTATAACGGCATGTCTTTGGACTTGTGGGGGAAACCGGAGCACCCGGAGGAAACCCACGCGAACACGGGGAGAACATGCAAACTCCACACAGAAATGCCAACTGACCCAGCTGAGGCTCAAACCAGCGACCACTGCACCATGTGCTGCCCCTTTACAAAAATTAAATTTTTTTAATTTAATTATTGTCATCTATGAGTAAATCACTTATAGTGCTGAAAGTTAATTGAATAATAATTAGATGACGGGCTGTTTAAGTTTTTAGAAAATGAAGCACAACAAAGGTGGTGATTTGGCCAGTAGCCGGTACTACTGGAATAGTGATAGAATGTTAATCTGGTCAAAATCCGCCTGGAACTACTGATCAAAATTGACCTTGAACTAAACTGCGTTTATCTGAAAATAACTACACACCTTAGAATGTTAAACTCCCCATATTATAAATGGTTTTGAAGAAATTAGCCTGTAAAATGTAATAAGCTACAGGCTGAATTTTTCATTGAATCAGACTTTAAGGGCAACTAAAAGGCACACTAAAATCTCTGTATATCCCAGTTTGAAACTACAGTACACACAGTAAAGGTCTCAACAATAATGGCCACGAACCACATATGAAGATATTAAACAGCTCTACTTCAAGAAAAGCAAATGCTTAATCATTTGAACTCATCCAGCCTTGATTTCTAGAAAATATCTACAGATAAGCTATTTTTGCATGGGTTAACCTACGAATTACACTTAATCAGCATTAAACATTTGCACTGACATGCTAGTAACGATAAGTAATGGTGTCACACTTCACAATAAGGTTTCATTAGTTGATGTTAGTTAATAACATTATTAATAACAGAATTGTTTTCAGAAGTTTCTGAACCTGTTCTTAACATTTAGAATTCATCCCTACTTCTAGGATGTTCCTAAAACTTTTAAACTAGCTGTCATTAAGCCTCTTAATAAAAACACACACCTTGATTCCAAAGAACTAGTGAATTATAGACCCATTTCAAACCTGCCTTTTCTATCAAAGATACTAAAAACAGTCGTATCTGCTCAACTATAGGTTCCTTCCTACAAAGAAACAATATTATTGAAAAATTTCAATCTGGATTAAGAGCCTTTCATAGCACAGAAACAGCACTCCTAAGAGTTACAAATGACCTCCTTCTGTCGTCCGATCGTGGTTGCATTTCTCTCTTAGCGTTATTGGACCTCAGTGCTTCATTTGATACAATCGATCATAATATTCTCCTTGATAGGCTTGAAAATTATGTTGGTATTACAGTAACTGCATTGACCTGGTTTAGGTCTTATCTATCTGAACGTTATCAATTTATATCAGTTAATGAAGAGGCATCATATAGATACTCAGTTTTTGGTCCCTTACTTTTCACACTATATATGCTAACGCTAGGCGATATCATTAGAAAACATGGAGTTATACTGTTATGCTAATGATACACAACTGTATATCTCCTCTCAACCTGATAAATTGTATGAATTTATGAAATTAACAGATTGTATAGCTGATATAAAAAATTGGATGACTAATAACTTCCTATTACTAAATTCAGATAAAACTGAGGTCTTGCTTATTGGACCTAAAAACCTTACACGCTAAAACCTAGAACACTGTCTAGTTTGTCTAACCCTTGATGCATTCTTAGTTCAGTCCTCATCTTCAGTCAAAAATTTGGGGGTGATTTTTGATAGCAACCTGTTATTTGAAGGCCAGTTTTCAAGCATCTGTAAAAAAGCATTTTTTTATCTTAAAAATGTTGCCAAACTTCGACATATGCTATCAATGTATGGTGCGGAAAAGCTTATTCATGCTTTCATGACCTCTCGATTAGATTATAGGGTAACTCTTTCTTTTACAACCCGCAAAGTACCGCGTAAGTACAGTGAAATAACGGTGTACTTTGCTGTACGTATAGTATAAGTATAATTAACGTATGTGTAGTTATAAGGGAACAAACTGTAATGCTTTGGTAATAAGGGGGTAACAACCAGATATTCAACAGGCAAACAACCGCGCAAGTACAGTGAAATAATGGTGTACTTTTCTGTACATATAGTAATAGTATAATGAACGTATGTGTAGTTATAAGGGAACAAACTGTAATGCTTTGGTAATAAGGGGGTAACAACCAGATATTCAACACAAAAAGTACCGTGTAAGTATATTGAATTTACGGTGTACTTTTCTATAAATTGCAAAGGAACAAACCATAATGTTTGGGTAATAAGGGGGTAACAATAGGATATTTAACACGCAAAGAACCTCGTAAGTATATTGACTTTACGATGTACTTTTCTTTAAAGGTGCAGTATGTAAGTTTGACACCCAGTGGTTGAACTAGGTATTGCACTCCTGGATCATAATAAAAGTACGCTGGGATGCCAGATTGAGTACAGGAGCGAGTGATTTAAACTGTGTTCTAAATAAAAGCAACGACCCGCGATAGAGGGAATATTTTCCATATTAAAAGGAGTTTTTGTCCTAACCAATCGAATTGATATATTAGAAATGGCTTCTATTTCTCACAGCTGAACAACAGAAACCTATGACAGCTAGATCACCTCAGGTAAGCCTTGTGTGCTTTATTCAGTGCTAAATGCTAACAATGCTAGTTTGAATGCATTTTACATGGCATTTGTTGCCATATACTGAAAGCAGAAAGTTCACCTCAGATCTGGAAAATACAATAAAGCGTCTGAAATTGAACTTTAGAACTAAACACATATGAGTGATTCAGCATCTACATTTAATGATGTTAAAGTGGGTTAACATGTATTAAATAGATTCTAAACCGTGAGTGAGTGCATATTCTGTGCTTCTGAAAGGCTGTATTTAAATTTCTGTCGTGTTTCGTCTGGTGCAAACAGCCAAATAGCTGATCACTGCCTCTCTCGTCACAGCGTGTTGTTAGGACACGCGGTTACAATGTACCTGCTGACTTAATGTTTACGTTCGTAATATTTATGTAATTTGCTAATTAATAACCTCATGTGGAACTGAATCTGTCTCCCATACTGTTCTTTTTGGTCACGGATGCATGCTTTCAGAGTCTTTCTGAATGAATGAATGAAATACGCTGTTTTCCAACAAGGCAACCCAGGGTGCTGAAATATAATTGGCTAAACTGGCATCGTGCATATGAAATTGACCTAAACAAAGACAGCGTTCCGGCACGGAAAAACCATTTTCAAAGCAGAATATCTGACTTCAGCATTGTTTTTCAGTTAAACAAATATGTTCCTTTGGGATGTTTCTTAAATATCTGCCCACATATTACGGTATTTTTATGCTTTAGAAGAGTCAAAAACTTACATACAGCACCTTTAAGTATTGTATACATGTAAAGAATGATGCAAGGATGGTGACAACCTAATGCACCTGCATAAGTACATTAATAATAGTACCCTTATTTAGGGTTTTATATGGGGTGTTTAATGAATAAAAGGTTTACAACCTGTGAAATTATGAAACCTTATTGTATACTGTATGTATTTTAAATCTGCAATTCAAAATAAAAACATATTTCCATACACTACTTACCTTATGAATGTTTACTCGTCGATCTCACTACGGCCAGCTATGTCTCGACATCACTATTAACAAATAACTGCATGATATAGACCTACAGTCAAGAGATGCCAGAAAAAGGGGGAAGGAAATAGGTAGCACAGTCGCCTCACAGCAAGAAGGTCTCTGGTTCAAGCCTCGGCTGGGTCAGTTGGCATTTCTGTGTTTTTGCATGTTCTAACCCCGTGTTAGCGTGGGTTTCTTCCGGGTGCTCCAGTTTCCCCCACAAGTCCAAAACATGTAGTGACATTGGGTAAGCTAAAATTGTCCATAGTGTATGTGTGTGCGTTTCCCAGAGATGGGTTGCAGCTGGAAGGGCATCCGCTATGTGAAACATGTGCTGGATAAGTTGCCAGTTCATTCTGCTGTGGCAACACCGGATTAATAAAGGGACTAAGCCGAAAAGAAAATGAATAAATAAATGTATGTGTGAGAATGAGTGTGTATGGATGTTTCCCAGTGATGGTTTGCAGCTGGAAGGGCATCCGCTGCGTAAAACATATGCTGGATAAGTTGGCGGTTCATTCCGCTGTGGCAACCCCAGATTAATGAAGGGACTAAACCGAAACGAAAATGAATAAATGAGTGAGTGTAGGCAATGATAGATGAGACAATGTTTGATTAAGATGAAGTGTTTTAAAATGCCTATTTATTAAATAAAGGTTACAAAGTAAAGAAATATATTGTGTGTTTGTATATTTGTTTCACTAC
Source organism: Danio kyathit (assembly GCA_903798195.1). Taxonomy (NCBI): domain Eukaryota; kingdom Metazoa; phylum Chordata; class Actinopteri; order Cypriniformes; family Danionidae; genus Danio; species Danio kyathit. Next base: position 19,264,848 of record LR812530.1, on the reverse strand, counting down.
CTTCAGGATTTTACCATGTAAACTACAGGGAACAAGGTGGGAACAATGCTTCACTTTATTTTACAACCCGCACATGCTGTATTTGCTATGTAATTACAGGGAACAAGAGGGGAACAAGGAGGGAACAATGCTTCACTTTAATTTACAACCCCCAAATGTTGTATTTACTGTGTAATTACAGGGAACAAGGGGGAAAAAAGGAGGGAACAATGCTTCACTTTAATTTACAACCCGCAAATGCTGTATTTACCCTTTAGGTACAGAGAACAAGGGTGGAACAAATACTATATTTACCCTTTAACTACAGGGAACAAGGAGGGAAGAAGCTAAAGTTCAATGCACTAGTGTATGTTGAACACTAAAACCAGAGAAAACTACAGCAGCAGTTTTTAATTGATTGAAGACCAAATTACTACATTTTGCATTTTTCTATAAAACATCAGCTATACATTCACTGAAATGCAACAGTTTGTCACCCCCCCCCCCAATCCCCCCCCCCCCCCACTCCACTTGCAAACAGCAGTAAAGATGCTAGCCTGTTTTAATCTGCATTGAACCCTCACTGTAGGTCTATATCATGCAGTTATTTGTTGATAGTGATGTTGAGACATTGCTGGCTGTGGTGAGATCGACGAGTAAACATTCATAAGGTAAGTAGTGTATGGAAATATGTTTTTATTTTGAATTGCAGATTTAAAATACATACAGTATACAATAAGGTTTCATAATTTCACAGGTTGTAAACCTTTTATTCATTAAACACCCCATATAAAACCCTAAATAAGGGTACTATTATTAATGTACTTATGCAGGTGCATGTACATTTGCAGGTTGCATTAGGTTGTCACCACCCTTGTATCATTCTTTACATGTATACAATACTTAAAGAAAAGTACATCGTAAAGTCAATATACTTACGCGGTTCTTTGCATGTGAAATATCCTATTGTTACCCCCTTATTACCCAAACATGGTTTGTTCCTTTGCAATTTATAGAAAAGTACACCGTAAATTCAATATACTTACGCGGTACTTTTTGTGTTGAATATCTGGTTGTTACCCCCTTATTACCAAAGCATTACAGTTTGTTCCCTTATATCTACACATACGTTCATTATACTTTTACTATATGTACAGAAAAGTACACCTTTATTTCACTGTACTTGCGCAGTTGTTTGCGTGTTGAATATCTGGTTGTTACCCCCTTATTACCAAAGCATTACAGTTTGTTCCCTTATAACTACATATACGTTCATTATATTTATACTATACGTACAGAAAAGTACACCGTTATTTCACTGTACTTACGCGGTACTTTGCGGTATGTAAAAGAAAGCGTTACCGATTATTGTAATGAGTTACTAGGCAGTTGCCCTGTTAACCTAATTAACAAACTTCAGCTAGTTCAAAATGAGCTAGAGTGCTTTCTAGAACAAAGAAATATGATCATATTACTCCAGTTCTTTCCTCATTGCGTTGGCGCCCTATTAAATATCATGTAAATTTTTTAATTTTATTGACTTCCTACAAAGCCTTGAATGGCTTAGCTCCCCAGTATTTGAGGGAGCTCCTGGTGTATTATAGCCCATCACGTCCTCTATGCTCAATTAATTCTGGACAACTGATTATTCCCAGAATATCAAAATCAACTGTAGACAGTAGATCTTTCTCATATCTGGCACCTAAACTCTGGAACAGCATTCCTAGCACTGTTCAAGAAGCAGACATACTGTCGGTTTAAAACTAGATTAAAGACACATCTCTTTGCATTAGCATAGAAATAAAACACAAATGCTTTTGAGATTCAAATCCTTTAAAGGATTGATAGTCTGCATTATTTAGGGCAACCAGAGCCGGGAACAGTTCCCAAAAGACATTATAATTTTAACGGCATCTGCGCTTATTTTGGTCTTTTTTTTAATATTGCAGAGGTTTCCATAATCTTGGACTAGCCCGTATTCTGAGCAGCTGCTGTGGGGGTCATGGAGAGTGGAGAGCATGAGACAGATCCCTGTAAGACTCCAGTGACAGACGAGTCTTCGCATTGATCCTGAAGGGTCAGTCTGTACACCAGCCGGTGACCACTCCCACCTGCAGCTTCTCCGCGATGGACGCCCAGCTTTCTCCAGCCTCTGGCGCCTAGACTGCAGCTCTGCACAAGACGTTTGGCCAGAGGAGAAATGGTCGTGCCCAACTGAGCCTGTTTTTTTTAATCCTTCACTTTGACCAATTGGTAAAGTTTTTTCCTCGCCGCTGTCTTGCATGGTTCGGGACTTGTGGAGCTGCGCATCGTGGGTTTGCTCTTCAGTGTTTGAACTCTCAGCAGTGAATATTAAACCACACTGAACTGAACTAAACTGAGCTTCCACACTGAAAACTGAACTGACACTGTTCAATTTACTATAATCTTTTATGTGAAGCTGCTTTGACACAATCTACATTGTAAAAGCGCTATAGAATTAAAGATGAATTGAATATATTTACCAACATGGTAACATTAGTAAATGCATGTAGTAACTCAGCCACGTTTTAAGCGGAGATAAACTTCTGCAGTCAAACAGACTCTTGCTCCCCCTCGTCTCCCTCTTAATTAAGTATCGCCCGAAGCTTAATTCCAATACACACGTCTTCCCCTCTCACAACAAAGACGTGTTGTAAACTCAGCTCACATGACAGTGATAACTGAATTCCAAAACCAACGGAAGAAAGGTTTGTCTGTCTCCATAATCGCTGCCCCCCCCCCCCCCCCCCCCTCTTCCGGAGAGACTGGAGGAAAAGAAACCAGCATTATTCTCTGAACAAAGAGAAATGTGATTTTCGGACAATTCACGTTTAAAAGTGTGTTTTTGCTTTAATGTTTTATTGCGAATAGTTTTGTATATTTTACTATGTATGTAAGCAAGGGTTTTTCACTATAACACGGCATGTAAATGAAACAATGCAGCGTGTGGTACGCTCGTAATTAACTGTATTTGATAAAGCCATGGTGTTTGATGTCCAACTGTACAGCTCGGTATTCAGAAAACATTGATGGAAATTATAAAACTGTATCTGCAAATAGTAGTTAATTACAGAGTTTTATGGAGTTTTTGATAACAGTAAACTAAGTTTTATGATTGACGCGTGAGCACAGATTACCCCTCCCTGGGCGTGAACAACTAGGGAGAGGAAAGGCATGGCCTCGCTCAGTAGCCACGGCTATTGGTCAGTCATGGAGTAGGCTGGCTTAAGTCCTGCCCACTATAAAGCCCTCAACTTTTGAATTTTTATTGCTTTCATTTGGTTTTCACAAAGGGGACTCCACGCACAAACTTTGCGTTGCACGCTTCCCGCCTTTACAACGCACTGCCGGACATCGCTCTCGGAAGAGTCATCCCGTAAGACCTGCGTCTGCCTGCACTGTTAGACATTTCACAGGGTTTTTACAGTAACTTACTGGCAACACTGTTGCCAGTAAGTTACTGTATTTGAGATTTACAGTATACAACCGTGAATCAGTTTACAGCATGTTACCATAATTATATAATGTCTGAAAACGGTTAATTACTGTAAAAAATAAGTAAACAGTTAGCTACTGTAAACCTTTTCATTTGTCCTAAAGATTATATAATATAATATTATTAATATTATCTTAAAAAAGACACAATTACAAAATATCAACAAAATAAACACTCTTTATTTAAAACATTGTAGAAAACATTTAAGAAAAATGTGTAAAAAAAAAAATTACATTTTAATCATCCAAATTATTATATTTTAAGAAAAAGAACTTTTAAAACAACAAAGCACATGAACATACATGTACAATACATGTGTCTGAACTGCATATTGTTGAGAAAAAAAAATGTACTTAGTACTACTGATATTAAACCAGACACAATTACAAAATATTCCATTCTTTAAAACATTGACAATGCTTTAAGCACTTAAGGAAAAGGTGTGAAAATTACATTAAGCATTTAAATCAACAGGTTTAAAATAAATAAATTACACAAAGCACAAGAACATACATGTACAATAATAATTGTATTGTCTGAACTGCATATTGTTGAAAAAATACATATTTGTAACTATTAGCTGACTCGGAAAAATCCCAACTTTAAAATATTACTAATTCTGATGTCAAATGTTCAACAATGTCTGAATTCACATGTGCAAATGCAATTCATCTTTATTTCTTTGCACATTTACAATGTAGATCAAAGATATCAAAGCAGCTTAACATAAAAGTTGAAACTGCTTCACTCAGGTTTTCAGAGTTGAAGTTCAGTGTAATGTAAATGTCACTGCTGAAAGTTCAAACACTGAAGAGCAAATCCACCGATCCAACAAACGAAGCCAGTGGCGACAGTAGAGAGGAACAAACTTCACCAATTGACGAAAGTGTAGAAAAAAAGCCCTTGGGAAAAACCAGGCTCAATTGGGCATGACCGGTTCTCCTCGGGCCAAACTTCCTGTGCAAAGCCGCAGTCTAGTCACCGGAGGCTGGAGAAAGCTGGACGTCTGTCATGGAGAATCTGCAACTGTGAGTCGGTCACGAGCGGGTGCTCAGGCTGGCCCACGAGATCAATGCAGAGACTCGTCTGTCACTGGGGTCTTTCAGGAATCAGTCTCATGCTCTCCACTCCTCCATGACCATTCTGGTCAGGATTCAGCCCGGTCCAGGATAATGGAGACCTCTGGATATGGAGAAACAGACTATCATAAGCATAGAGCAAGCTTGTTTTAAAAAACTATTTTCAGCTGGTACTGAGCAACTGGCTCCTGCTCATGACCAGCTTACTACCATGTTTAAAAGATGACCAACCAGAATGTCCTGTTAATTTTTTTTCCCAACAAGGCTTTACAAAAACATTGTAGCATTTGTGATGGGTGATTCACTGCAGGACAGATTAGACCATTTGTTTTAGGTATTTCTAATAAACTAAAGCAGACTGAATGCTGATACAGCTACTTAAGAGTGTCTCACCTAATCCAAGTTCTCAGTTAGCTGGTGAAAGAAGGATAACACTCTGTTGTTGATGGCTGTCATTCTTCTCTTCACTACTTTTCTTGTCTTCTGCTGGCTCACTCTGGTTGTTGCTGTGCATTTTATTTCATCATCTAGATTTATTTCTACAAATAAAAATTCAGGCAACATGAAATGAGGAAAAAACACATTTAATACATAGACATGCATATATCCCAATACTAATTATTGTTTTACGAAATGTCTGACCCATGACAGACCTCAATCTGCTCAAAAGTTTATTAAACAAAGATAAAAAACTACTACAGTGCTTGATAAAAAGGGAAAAAAATCTTTAATTTAGCTAGCAACTAAACACGTGACACATTTTGTATTTAAAGTACTATTGTCATGATCACCAGCAATCTAATACACCATAGATCGCTGGTAAATACACTCACATTCACATGAACTACAAATCCTGCCTCATATGGACTACAAAACCCAGTCATGCCACACACATCTCACCTGCTCCAAGTCTCCTCTGATTAGACTTTCACAGCTGAAGCTGCTCTAGTACTGATTACATGGACTATAAAGTCAGCACACTAACACACAGAAGTTGCTGAGTCTTGTCTACTGTTAGTGACACTACAACATGTTTCCTGGTTTGTTTTCCTGTGTTTTGATCTTCGTTTATCTGTATATTCCTGTCTGCTGCCTGTCGTCTGATCATCTGCCTGTTATCTGAGTACGACTCTGGATTGCCCTTATACATCTGTTTGCTCAGGTGTTGAACATTGCTTGCCTGACCATTCTAATAAACCTGCATTTGGATCCTCACCCCTGTTGTCAGTGTCACACCTCTTGTTACAACTATATTGAGAAACAAATAAATGTACAGTACTTACTGTTGTATGAGTTCCAGTTTGCACATGCAGGCTCCCAGTATTTTATATTGAAACCATAGAAAAAGCAAAAAATACAGATAAAAATGCAATGCTACAATCCACAACTTCCACACAACTTTTTTTTAAAATATGTTTACCTTGATTGTTTACTGCTCTTGCTTATTTTTAAGCATTAGGTTGTGCTGATCAAGATGTTCCTCCGAAATGCTGTTTCCTTCTTCAGACAAAACCTGTAAGCGCTGCTGTACCGGCTAATATCTAAACAAAAAAAAATGATAATGGTAAAAATTATGGTAAACCAAATGTCAGTTGTGATAAAGAAAATAAAAACGTCTTCATAAAATAAAGACTACATTTGCACCTAGAAGCCTTTACAGTCAATATTAATTTACAAAATAAATTTATTTACAAAATAAATCTGGCTGGCTGGAACCCAACAAACAAAATCTAAAACAATAATTAGCAAAAACGTGGTTATCAACATATTGTACAGATATACGTTAGTGTGAGTAATGTTATTATACATCATAGATATATGATTATGCATCATAAATATCTATAGTTATACATTACGTTGCAATGTTATTTTCTCAAGCTAACGTTAGCTACTCCAAACCAGAGAAAAATGACTTCACAACAGCTAATCTATATAATAAAAAATCAATAGAAGTTAAACGCTGCTCGTTAAAATTATTTTGAGTTCAAGTCGGTGTTAATTTGTCTCAGTTTAGCTAACGTTACCGTTTAAAGATCACTTCAGCCAATGTTGCAGAGCAAACAAATGCTAACCAAGTAATAAAGGTGCTCAAATCAACAGCGCTTTTACCTGAATCATTTGCTGGTCTTTCATTCATATTCTTCTGGGGGAAAACACTCCCCGTCGGACCGTTGTTTGTGCTAATGTGTCCTCCGAAACTGTCTGCATCTCTCTTGGTTCCCTCCTAAACCAAAACCCGCTGCAACACCGATTCCTATGTAAATAAATAAAAAAGATAAGATGTGAACAATTGCTAATAGTCATAAACAGTCTTATTTAAAGTAATAGCAGTGTTAATGTAATAAACTAAATAAATATAACAATAAATAGATGTTAAATTTCTCAAATATGCAATAACTCCAAACCAGAAACAGATCATTTTTGCCAACTTTATACATTACTTTACTATACTCGTCCACAAAACATTCTGTAAAATGAAACACTAACTAGGCTTACCATAGTAAAGTTTGTTAAATCCAGCATGTTCGTCAGGCACATTGATAAATTGTCCTCCAGAATTGCTCCAGGGTCCTTATGGAGTATACAGTATAATACACGAATTTTTAAAAATACAGTAAATCGCTGTATATGTTGTTTGATGTCACAAAAATTCCCATATTGCAACTGTAAATCCAGTTATTTACTGTAAAAAGAGTTTGCAGTATTATACTGGGTGAAATACAGTAAATAACTGTGCAAATTACAGAAATGTCTAACAGTGTGCCTTAACATCACCACGGCAACGAGACCCGTTCACAGGAGCCCACGCTGCTTCTGTGTACGTTCGCAACTCGCATGAACTCAGTCTGACCCTGTACTGCTTGCATAACTGCCTTCCCGTGAACACGCGGACCGCCGTCCCATCCAGCAGTACGGTCAGTCATTCAACCTCTCTGAACTTTGATTTCCGAAGTCATTCAAGGAGCAAGCCACTGTGGAGGAATTCCCTTTCAGCGAACTTCCTGCTTGCTGACGTCGAACTCCCCGTTACCGGGACAACGAGTCCCACGCTCCAGAAGACGGAGGAAACCCCCTCTCCAACAAAGGACATCCCAACACGCAAACGCGCTGCAACCAATCGCCGGGCCTCCCTTCAACCAGCTGACGAGCGGAACTGATCGTCTAAAACGCAAGTAAACACAAACCAAACTTTCGTTCCTGGCTGAAGCTGGTGTTAATTAAGTTTAACAGTAAATCCTAGTCAGATTCTCTGCTTGGTGGTTCTCTAAGGTTGCAATGCTAAGAACTTATCACGTGCGAGACGTTTGGGACTCTTAGTTGGTCATTCTCAGTAACTCAACCCATTCCAGAACTGTGTGTGTGTGTATCTTTGTGTTTGTTTTGTTTTACATTAGAGTAGTTTAATGCGTGTGTAGCTTAATAAACTTGTGTTTCATTTTAAGATCCTTGTCGGAGTTTTTATGTGTTTTTAAGTTACTGCCTTAGCTATATGGTCTTGCTACCTTGCTTGTGAAACTGTTTATATTGTTATTTTGGCCAAATAATAATGTAACATAGATTTACTAAAGATAAAGTTACGTTGCTTACTTCTATTCGGGTGGACCAATAGATGACGTAAGCGTGGTAACCTAATTTTGACTGTGAACCAGTCGTTTGAATCTCTTGATTTGATCCCCGAGAATTAATATAAATTAATTCGAACTTATGAGCTAATTCTTAAAGTACCGGACATATTAGATGGTCCAGGCACTACATGCACCATGAGTTAACTGTATTAACAATGAAAAACTGTATTTTAAAACTAACAAGCAAATACTTATTGTTACCATCAATGCATAATCAGAATAGCTTAGTCTTAATCTGCACCATTAAGTTCAACACAGGCCTACTGTAAGAAACCCTTTTAAAACCATTATTTTTAAATTATGGGATTCCTACAGTGTGCAAAAAATACAGTACAGTTGAGATTTCAATGCCAGAATTTAATTTATCCATTTGCAGGTCAAATAGATATAGTACAGAATTTTTTCCATTCTTGGATAAACAAGAATATATAAAACAAAAGAAAAAGAACAGATTTTCCATAAAGACTACTGCATATCATAGCCCTAACAGCAGAACAATTTCATGAAATAGAAGATTTAAAAACACATTAAAATAGAGAAACCATAAACTTGTCTTTTTCAGAATGCAGAGAAGGCTCCAGTGGCCTTACATTAGGGGATAGCTGGCGGATGTTGCAATGCCACAGTGATTGTTTTTGTCTTTAGCCATGTAGATGTAGCCTTTGTCACCCCATTTGTCAGTCCAGCTAAAAAAGTTTGAAAGAATTAATAAAATATTAAAACATGCAATCAAGCTTGTGCCTGCAAAACTAAAGATTGTTGGCATCATACCTGTTCTTCACAATCCAGTATCTATTCCCAGCAACATCAGCACCCTGATAACCATAGCCAACCACCAAGACTCCATGATCAAGTTGACTACTGCTACACGTCGGCTCATAATAGATGCCTAAAGATCAGAATATTTTAAAAAGTTAAGGCAGAGTAAGTTTAGTAATAAGTGTGTTATAATTGCTTAAACAACCATTTTAGCAAATATTCAATTAAAACTAGGGTTGAGGAATATCAGACACATACCAGACTGATAGAACTGTATGGATTGATGTCCTGCATCAATAGCAACAGATACAGGACCCACAGCAGCAACAGCATTCATCAGAGCAGGCTCGTTACCACTGGGGATGTCCACGAATCCGGTGTCTTTAGCAACATTAAAACGGGGGTCATAGCGGCATGGCAGATCATCCTGCAAACGCAAAGTTAAAATAAGAAAAAAAATTATACATTGAAGTCTCAAAATACTTAGTGATCTTCATTCAAAGAGATTAGGAAAAACAAAATTACATTTTTCCACAATCTGCAAATACAGCAGTTCAATTCCATGTCTTCAAAAGAAAACTTTTTTTTTTGCTCAGAAACAGTCACAATATGATTCTTACTCTTGCAAGATAAGGGTATGACTGCTCAGAATCCAGCCCTTTGTTCTCTTTAACATACAGGAAGGCCTGGTCCATGAGACCTCCGTTACAGCCTTGATTGCCCTGTGGTCTGGAACAGTCCACCAAGTTTTGCTCACTCAGAGAAATCAGCTTTCCAGTTTTACGGAAGAGCTGACCCTCCAAGGCACCCGTTGAACTAAAAGACCAGCAAGATCCACACTGTTTCTACAAACCACAAAACAGAAGAGTCACCAAACAGTAAAGCTACAGATACACATACTGACATTTAAAAGGCATTTATATTTTAGCACAATCTGGGTTTACCTGTTCAACTTGAAATAAATTAATTGTAATAGATGTAACTACATCCTAATTTAGCATAAAACATTTGAAGTTTTCAGTTACTTTAACTCACCTGGTCTTTGACAGGAGTAACATAGCCCCTCTGTCTCCAGTCAACCTGTTGAGGGGCTGCAAAAAAGCTGGGTTCCATGAATAATGCGCCCTTTGACTTCCGGTTGGGGTCATGCTTATAACCATTCATTGCCTGTCTGAACTCCTCATTAGTCTAATAAAGAGAATGTAGTCAAACGTTTTAATAAAACAGCCTAACAAATAGTACTTTAAAATGTATCGATAGCACCTCAGATTGAGAATTAAAGTAATTTTGCAAAAGATTCATTAAAACACACAAGGCTTAAATCTTCAATCTAAGATGTTGTTGACTGTAATTGAATCATTTAATAAACAACAACAGCATTCTGATCTGGTTTCACACTGATGAATCATCCCTGCATTTTGATTGGGTTTTCTTTGTAAATCTATTTGACAATTTAGATTGTATAAAGCAATATAAATAGAGAAATAAATGACTTGACTGTAATACTAAACTGCTCACCATGTCACCAAATTGATTCATTCCCAGTTTAAATGTGCGGTTTCCACAGGAGTACTCAAAGTTGTGTTGCTCAATTTTTCTCAAGTTCTCCTCCCAAATCATTCTCCTCCCGACCTCCACTTCCTAAAGTGGAAAGTAGATATGTCAGCCATTGCAAAGCGCCAGTTCAACATAAACACACACATTGCATCATTCATTCATGTTAAGCTGATATATGGCTAGAAACTATAGTCTTCCCACCTCATCATAGCTTTTTCCATGCTGACCCTTCCAGGAGTTCCAGTGGTCATCTAACTGCATGTCTATAGTTGGAGCAGCAAACACTGCACTTATGCACAGTGTGACGAGCAAAGCAAACATCATCCTGCCTGGAAGACTGTGACAAAGAAAAATAATAATAGTAAATAATAAAAGTAAAAAAAAAATAAATAAATACAAAAACTCAATTTGATGCAATGTAAAGAAAACATTTACAAAAAAATATGCAAGCCACAGCACAAGCAGTGCACTATACTGTAAGTGGAACTAAATGTCACATTAATGTGCAATGACTCCAATGAACGAGGGAAAAAAAGAAAGATTTACACTTACCTTTCACAAGCAAACCAAATTATTGACTGTGATAGCTTACAACTGAGTGTGTTTTAAAGCCTGTCCGAACATAGAGGCGGTCTCTCATTGGCTGATGGTGATGATGAAAAAATTATTTACAGCCAATCAGGTCCAGCGAGAACTTCATCTTGTCATGTAATCCAGCATCACAAGAAAGAGTATTCATCAATGGACTATGGTGATTCTTTATATTATTAGTCTACTGTAACAAGATTAAGGTGATCAGAAATGTTTTGTTTTTTCCACAGTTTATAAAATCAACATTTACAATACACAAGTGGATAGCTTAATAACATATGCTACACTTGATTGGGTGATGTAGAGATTTTTTTTTAGGTTTGTTACATTCTGTTTGTTAGGTGTGTTTTAATCATTGTTTGTGCTTGTCACGTAAGGGTGTGTTTGACAAATCCCACATGCTTAGACAGAAAATAATCCAAGAGAAAACACAGAGGCCATTTAGAAAACTAAGCATTTTTAAATAGCATCAGTGGCTTCTGCTTTGTACTCACACTAAATGCTTCCAGTACTAATGTGTCCTTTATATATCCTGTTCTGGCTCCAGGAGAGAGAACATCTTTGCACATTTAAGAATGTGTGTGTTTGCCCTACAGTGATATTATTTACAAATTTTTCTTTTATTCATCTTACTTTATTTTAACATAAAGCAGTAAATAACTCGAAGTAACAAGCTGGTTACTCACTCACTTACTAAACATTTTAAAGCAAAATCAGACATGAATACAAAACACAAAAGAATTATTAGAAGTTATAGATGTTAAATTTATACCTTTAGGCTAATAAAATGGTATGGATAGTTGGTGTTAAATTACAGAACTTTCCTTAGTGAACTTTAAATTTCACAAATTGTTCTTTTTTTCATAATTATTATTTTTTTAGGGTTTTTCACCTTTACTGGACAGGACAGTGGAGATAGACAGACAGGAAAGTGTGGGGAGCAGAGATAGGGGAAGGATCGGCAAAGGACCTTGAGCCTGGAATCGAACTCGGGTCGCCGCGAGCACCTGGGTGCTATGTGTCGACGCACTAACCACTAGGCTATTGGCGCCGACAAATTGTTCTATTTTCAAAGTCATATTTCTATATTCCGTTAAAATTCAGTTATCCTCTTTTTGTGCGGGGTTCAGATTATGACTTTCTGTTCACAATTTTTAGGTTAAGAAAGGTAAGCACATCTACAGAGTGTGTGAACAGAGGTGCAGGCCAGATGGCCTAATTAAACACATGTAAGTTAATTTTTTAACTTTTGCCCTAAACTTGAATGTAGGAAATTTCTGCACTATACTTTTTTCAAAACCCAATCTTGCTGTTAAGTTTAAATCAATTCTTACCATTCATTCATTACTGTTGTGTTCTGACACAATTTCATTAATTGCTTCTCTTGTTTTACAAAGTTTATATTATTTTTTAATTAGCTTACTACTTTTATCAGCTTCTGGTTACTTAACCAGTTAACATATTCTCATTTTTTTTCATTACATATTTAAATGTGTTTTAAAACAAGTGTTTTCCCACCACTGTTAGAATGCATATGTTTTTCTGTTGCAGTCCAAACACATTTAAGAAACGTGGTGTTCCTCACTTATGTAAAGACAACAAAAAAATCCATCTAAATATTTCCTTACATATTTTCTATGCAAAAGAAACAGTACTAAAATTGACACAATGTACAAAAATATACATGTGGATATATACAGCATATAGAGTGAACTTGTGTTCCTTTTAAAAAAGAATGTTTAAATGAAAATGTTTACTTCTTTTAGACTGGTTTTAGTTCTGTATTTGAAATAGTTACAGGATCCATCAACATAAAAAATTTTTCTGATATGCTCAGCTATATTCTCTGCACCTATTGAATCAGTACAGGACCACAGTCACCCATATCTCCAAGGGCACACGGTACACACACAGTCAACTCCTGGAGACTCATCACACCCTTCATCGCCCAACATAAATTCTGTCCATGAAATGCAAAAGATTTCTTTAAATTTAGTTTGCGATATTCATTGGTTTTGCTCTCCCACCAGTCCTTATTTCATACTCATCCTTAAGAGTTTGTCGTGAGGGAATTAAGTAAATTTGGCTGAATGAAAGTGAAACTCTGGAACATACCGTGGTAATGTGATGATGTTAATCAATCTATGTAATAACATTTAAAACAGGAACATGAAAGGAGGAACATGCTAAAAGCAACTCGTCTAAACACCTTAATCATTTTATCGCCTTATTCAGATTAGGGTAAATAATTTGATTACTGACATTCATGTAAATGTTGTCAATATTTCATTCATGAGCTCAGACATTCCATTGATTACACAAAGAATAAGATTTTTTTTTGCTCTTGACCACAAGGAATAACAAGTTATTGAACTTTTTTTTTTATCAGGGTCTCACCCTGACAGTCTTGTCTTATCTATCAGTCTGCAGTATTGTCTTTGTTCAATGTCTCTTGGTTTGTTTTGTGCCTGAGCTCATGGCTTTGTCTTTGTTGGCCATGTGCTTCCCTTATCCTGCCTCCTTGTGTATACTGTAGTTACCACACCCTCTTGTTTAGATCATCTTATCCTCATTTACCTGACTATTCATACCTGTCTCTTGTTTACTAACATCTAATGTTGGTTGGTTTGTTTTGGATGTGATTTATCTAATGCCTCCTTGTTAGAGCTTGCTGTATTTATTCTAGTCCTTGTCTTAGTTTAGTGTTTGTACCTATTTCATTTGTATATATGTTAGATTTTGATTCATTTGTTTGGTTCTTTGTATAGGGATGGGGAAATTAAGCACTGGAGCTTTCCACTGACTTTCCACTGCGAGGGCATGTCTGTTGCACAGTGGAGATCGCGATTTGCACTTGCAAAAATGCAATTGGCAGCCTACAGCTGATACCAATACTAATCAGCCTTAGTATAAAGCTGCCAGCCGCATGTCACTTAGGCTTTCAGAGGCCTCACGCTACTGAAAGAGACAACATCTGCTGAACTGAATCCAGAGAGATCAAGCTTCATGTTTCCAGTGTGGTTGACAACGCAGGCAGTGGCAGTCGAGCTGTGTGATTATCCCATCCCTAGACGTTTCGCTGGATACTTCTAAAAGAGCAGTTTAATAAAAGAGCAGATTTCACCAAGAGAGCAACACGGTTTGGCAACACATCTTTTTTAAGACGCTGTTCTGACATGTCTTTCTGTTCTGACCGTGCATTTCTGGATGCGGTGGTTCCTATCACCGAATGATGGTCATGGGTACTGCATCACATGTTGGCGGTCCACCATGTCAATGCAATGCATGCGGACATCTCATGCCCTCACTGCGAGGGCATGTCTGTAGCACACTGGAGTTCGAGGTTTGCTCTTGCAAAAGTGCAAACCACCGCTGTTGTTCCCCGGTAAAGTGGTGAGCACTGGGGCAGATCAAAGAATTACAGTGGGTGCTTATCCGCTGCCTCTGGCCTGTGGACCCCCCACTCCTCCACAGTGTGCCCCATTCAGGCTTGATGACACCAGAGATCAGATGCCCAACACAACATCGGAGGGCAAGCTGTCATGTTCCGATGACAGACAGGGCCTGCTACCACCCTCCTCACGGATCTCAAGTCAGGCATGATGGCTGTGCTTTTCTGGGCTGCTTCGGCAGTAAGGCTGGGCAGTTCTTCCCAGGCTGAGTGCATAAGCTCCGCACGGTGGCTGATTATGCTCTCATGATCTAAGTCGGCCTATCATTTGGCTGGAGCTGTTGGCAGTGTTTCTCGCTGTCCGCTGGTTTTGACTGGTGCAGAAGGGGAAACACGTGTTGGTTAGGACAGACAGCATGGCTGCTGTAGCATATACCCAGATAGCAAGAACATTTGGGCCAAATGTGGGTGATAGCTGGCACATGTGGCGTAGGTATGGCATGGCTGAACAGATATGGGCCAGATTATTACCATATATGTTTTGCCATACATTCAAAATAGGCGGGAATGTTCTTCTGGTTCACAGCTACTTTTGCAGTATGTGGGCCAGATAACAAAAAACACATAAGATCCTAGTAAGGTTCAGCTATGGCTGACACCAGTAAACATTGACTTCTGGCTGACTTTGGGATTGCATTCGGAAAACATGTGAAACTGAACACAGGTGTATCGTTAGCAGACATCTGCCACGCCACACTTCAGTTGCCAAGACTTCAGTGGAAGTTTGACATTCTTCCCCCCTTCATTTGCTTCAGGTAAGTGATAATTTGGCATTTAAAATGAGTTTACTTAAATATTCAATACTAAATATAAAAGTTAAAACTCGTTGAGTGATTAGTTATTCATTTAATTAAGAAATGCGTCGAGTTGAATAGTATTTTCCTCTTTAAACGTGGTGTTTACATATCGTTAGCGCTCCAACAGTTTGCTGTTTAAATTAACGTTAGCATTAAAGTTATTGCCAATTTCCAATTATGACAGAATAGATTATTTATTTTAGATAAATATCAATTTGTGTAAATGTTCAGTCACGCTTCACTGTGGTTTAGTAAGGTTTAAAATAAAAGTGATCCCATTAGGCCTAACATGATAGTGGAAGCCAATAGAAAAATTGTCTTATAATTGTAAAATGGACTAACAATATGGGTATAATGTTTCTGTATAATATAGAGCCGAAACTCAACAACAAACATTTATGAATCAACAAATTTTTGTTGTCTAATGGTCATTTGATATCATTAAATGTAATGTAACTGACTTGAATAACCCAGCGTTTGACCAGCGTGGTGCTGTAACGGAGACAGTTTTCAGCTCTTCTGGGTTCAGTTCAAAAGAAGAAGAGAGACCTTTACTCTTAATAACAAACTGGACAACAAAAATGACAGCACTTAGAAAGCATTTAATCATAGCGATGTGATAATGGCACGATGTAATCTCTGCAATCTTCACTGCGACCACAGTATGTCCATTTATATTCAATTTATACAATAGATTTAAAGCAAACATACAGTATTGATCCTAAAAAATAACAGTGAAAAGTTTAGAAGTTATTAAGCTGCTCAAATATAAATGTAAAAATAATATTATTGCATGTGTATGTAGTTTGGTTTTTAAAGATTAACCCATGTTAGCTCTGTTTTGATCATTTTAACAGTAAAAAGGATAGTTCACACAAAAGTTGTAATTGTCATTATTTAATCTTCCTTCACTTGTTCCAAACCTGTTTCATTTCTTTCTTCTGTTGGACACAAAATTATTTATTTTGAAGAAACCTGAAAACCTGTGACAATTGACTTCAGTAGTATTTGTTTTTCCTATTATAAGTCAATGGTTACAGGTTTTCAGCTTTCTTCAGAGTTTGGGAAATAGTTTATAATAGTTTTTTTTTTTTTTTTTTGTATTTATTTATTTATCATTTAAGTGAATACACTACAAAAATTCTTAAATTTTCATTGTTTCTAGTCCAAATATCAAAAAAATAATTTAAATAATGTGTAATCGGTAAAAAAACCATCGAGTTTGAAAATGGTCAATATTTGAAAATATATAATATTTGAATGAATAGTTAAAATTGTAACAGATTATATGTATTTGGTTACATCACACAGTTTAGCATTTTGATTTGTATTGTAATTTTGCAGATGTACCTCCAGGTTGTATTACTGATCATAGTATTTAAAATTTTCATATTATTTACATTTTTTCTTTTTAGTGCACGCAGGATCACATTGGGATTGCATATTGTGCACGCTCACATTTCCCAAGCTCACCCAGTTGAAAACCATGAGTCACACGGCAGGAACTGACCGATCAGCTTCAGGCTTTGTATGGAATGTACATTTCTGTAGACTAATTACCTCAGACAAACACAGAACATCCAAACACTGCAGTGCTTTTGCATACTATGGATGTCGGTGGTTACAGGTTTCCAGTTTTCTTCTAATGTCTTCTTTTGTGTTTTTTTAAAAAAAAAAAGACAAACAGGTTTGGAGCAAGTGAATGATGAGAGAAGTTTGTTTTGAGTGAACTCTTTATGTCTTTTGAATATGTCAAGCTTCTGTGATCAACCCATTGTAATGTTTTTCAGTGAATATTAAATTAAGAGCTGCAGTTTATTTTGTATTTTTATAGGTATATTTTATGTTTTAAAAGTCACTTTAAAGTAATTAGTAATCTGACTTTTACATGAAGTAATCTATTACTAATCTGTTTACTTTTTACATCTGTAATCTATTACTTTTTTAAGGTAACTTACCTAACTATATGTATTCACACTACCAGTCAAAAGTTTGGGGTCAGTTTTTTTTTGTTTTTTTTTTTTTAAAGAAAATTATTCTGTTCATCAAGGCAGCAGTTATTAAATGTAAAATAGAAAATCCTAAATATTTATTCAAATTGTAAAGAACTGCTTTCTTATTGCATGTAGTTTTAAATGAAATGATTACTCCAGTCATTACTGCTTTTATTACTATTACTACCATTAATAATAACAATAATAATTAATATTAGAGTGATTTCTGAAGGATCATGTGACTCTGAGGACTGGAGTAATGAAGCTGAAAATTCATCTTTAAAGTCACTGGAATAAAGGATTCATTTAAATGATAAAGTACTTTAGAACAGTTATTTTATAGTGCAATAACATTTCACAATTTTACAATTTGTACTGTGTTTTGATGAAATAAATGCAGCCTTGGTTAGCAGGAGAAGCAATCATACTGACCCCAAACTTTTGACCGATATATATATATTTTTTTTCTTTCTTTTTTTTCTTTTAAACCTATGTACATTTATATGTATTATATGTATTTTATCATCTTTGCATCAAATATATAACATTTATATTTAACAATTATTTCTATTTTTATTTCTATTTTGTATTTTTCTGTTTGTTTGTATGTTGTTAAAATGTTTTCTAACTCTTTATTTGTCCACATTTTGTTCAATAATTGTTTATCTGAATGTAATTTGCATTGATTAAAGATTAAACTATTTGATTGTAATTTTTGTTGTGTGATTTTCTCAGTTAATATATGTGGTCAGCCACATGTGGGCCACATAAGGGCCACAGAACTCAGCCTTACTAATCTTGAATACAAGGCCCATATCTGGGCCACATTAAAATGCATTACTTGGCTTAAGCTTGGTGGAGTTGTGGCACTGCTTTGGTTCAGTTCTGGCTAAAAGGATGTGGGCCAGTTCTGGGCCGGGGAACACTAACTGATCTGGGCCACATCTTAGCTGTTGATTTGGGCCAGATCAGGGCCAAAGGAAATTTGTTGACTGGGTATCAACCGTATGGGCGGTATGTACTCACAGACCCTGTGCACGGTCATTGAGGTCGAGGAGCAGGTCTTTGCTGTTGTGCCTCCCCGGCCCAACCGGACCAGAGTTTCCAATACCTCACTCCTCACGACAGCCCCTCCTTGACAAATTTCCCTGAGAAAGTTCTCCATTCTTTGGGACGGGCCACCCTTGGCACCCGTGCTGGCCTCTGGAACCTCCATGGGGGGTCTCAAGATGCAGTGCGGAAAACTTGGTGACCTACTGGTGAGGTGGTTATCACCATCACTCCGGCTAGAGCACCCTCCACAAGGCATGCCTACACCCTAAAGTGGAGTCTATTTGCTGTGTAATGTGCTTCTATCTGAGAAGGATCCCAGACATTCTAGATTTGTCTGATGCTATCCTCCTTCAGTTGACTGGAGCAGAAGCTGGTCTCCTCCACACTGAGGGGCTGTCTTTGCTGCCATCTCTGCTCTAAGGATGCAACGCGCTGGGAAAGCATTACCTTATCATCCAGTCCCTAAGAGGCACAAGACGCTAGATGGTTAAATCTATTCCGTCCCCCTCTCCTGGCCTCTTGGAGATCCGTTTAATCCACTCGACTCAGTATCTTAATATTTCTGTCCATGTAGACAGCTCTGCTTGTTGCATTGGCATCGATTAAGAGTGTTGGGTATCTGAAGGCATTTTTCGATCAGCAAGTTGTGCCAGGAATTTGGGCTGACCTACTCTCACATTTTCCTAAGACCCTGCCCCACCTGTGTGCCCGAGGTTCCTATCGTGCACTTTTAGACCACATTGTGAACCTGCAAGCTCTGCCTGCAGAGGAAGCAGACCCAGCCCCTTTTATTGCTGTGTTCTGTTTGCTCACTGCGTTTATGTGACCGCACTTATAGCTTTCAACTCTAAGCAGCTCCTTTTTTGTGCATTTCTGGATGCGGTGGTTCCTATCTCCAGAATGTGGTTTTTCATTGTCTTGTTGAAATATGCATGCATGTCCCTGGAAAAGAAGGTTTGTGCTGCAAAATCTCTATGTACTTTTCAGCATTAATGTTACCATCACAGAAGTGCAAGTTACCTTTGCCAAGAGCACTGCCACAACCCCATACAATAACATACCCTGGCCTTTGGATGTGTTGTGGTAACAGTCTGGATGATCTTTTTCTTCTTTAGTCCGGAGCACATGGCATCCATTTCTGACAAAAATACCTGAAATACTGATTTATCTGACCACAGTACACATTTCCAGAGTACACAGAGAAGTCAACGTTGCTTATGGACACTGTTAACATAGAGTTTTTACTGGCATTTGTACATGTAACTATGTATTTTGGTACTTGACAAAAGTTTGCCAAAGTAGTCCTAAATCCCATGTAGTGATGTCGCTTATAGATGAATGACAATTTTTGATGTAGTGCCACCTGAGGAATCGGAGATCAGAATCAGTTTTATTGCCAAGTGTGCTTCACACACAAGGAATTTGTTTTGGCTACAGAAGCTTCCAGTGTACATAAAGTGACAAGTGACAACACAAAAATAAATATGAAAAAAGACGATAAACATTAAACAGAGATGCAGTTAGTCAAAAAGATCTGGATGTTAAATTTTATGTACAGATTTGTTATAAATATACAGGTTATAAGGTGCTGTGTACAAATGTGTACGAGAAAGTATTGCACATGTTTATTGCACAGTAGTGGAATATTTAACTGTTCATGAGGTAGATGGCCTGAGGAAAGAAACTTTTCCTGTGTCTGGCTGTTTTTGTGCTCGGTGCTCTGTAGCGCCGACCAGATGGTAACAGTTGAAACAGGAAGTGTGCTGGGTGCGAGGCGTCCAGAGTGATTGTGAGCCCTTTTACTCACTCTGGAAGAGTACAGTTCTTGAAGTGTAGGAAAAGTAGTGCCAGTGATTCGTTCAGAAGTCCAGAGGATAGATTGGATGACAGCTGAGTAGAACTGTATAAGCAGCTCATGTGGCAGGTTGAACTTCCTCAGCTGACAAAGGAAGTACAGTCTCTGCTGGGCTTTCTTCACAATAGAGTCTATGTGAATGTCCCACTTCAGATCCTGAGAGATGGTGGTGCCCAGGAACCTGAATGACTCTACTGCAGCCACAGTGCTGTTCATGATGGTGAATGGGGGAAGTGCAGGGGGTTTCTCCTAAAGTCCACTATCATCTCCACCGTTTTGAGCGTGTTCAGCTCCAGGTTGTTGTATCTGCACCATATCTGACGATAGCGTTGAAGGCACAACTGCAGTCTACGAACAGAATCCTTGCGCAGTGCCCTGGTTTGTCCAGATGTTGTAGGGTATAATGCAGTCCCATGTTGACTGCATCATCCACAGACCGGTTTGCTCTGTAGGCAAACTGCAGGGGGTCCAGCAAAGGTCCAGTGATGTCCTTCAGATATGCTAGCACCAGTCTTTCGAATGACTTTATGGCCACAGATGTTAAGATATTACACAGATGTTAAGGCAGCAGGTCTGTAGTCATTGAGTCCTGATCATGGTAGTTCAGCTTAGGCTTGCGCCCCTAGTCCATTACCCACTGAAATTCCTTGAATCTTTTAAATATTTTATGCACTGTTGAATGTTAAATATTCAAATGTTCTTCTATCTTTTTTTGAGAAATATTGTTTTTAAACATTTCAATAATTTTCTGATGAATTTTTTGGCAAACTAGCGATCCTCTGCCCATCTTCGCTTCTAAAGGACCTTTCTTGGAAGCTGCTTTTGGACTAAACCATATTTACAGTCTGTTCACATAACATGTTCACATCACATCATTATTTAACAAATTTGCTTAAATTTCTCCTGTCCCAACTTTTTTGGGAATGTGTTGCAGGTCTGAATGACAGGAAAGGGTATATATTTACAAATGAAATGAAGTTGACCAGACGAAACATGAAATATTTTGTGTTCATATTGTCTGCAACGAAATACAAGTCAAAGTAAATTTGGAAATCACTACTTTCTTTTTTATTCACGTTTTCCATACTGTCCTAACTTTTTCTGATTTGCAGTTGTAGAAATAAGACAAACAAAGAAATGAAGCAACCCCAGTTGAACTAAAAAAGGGAGGAGTAAATAGGATATAAAACAGAATGTGGCTAAACTCCCATCATTTCTCTTTTCAACTCCAACAGTTATTGCTGCCAAATAACTGTTATCCTGTTAAATAACTATTATCCTGCCAATGATGCAACAGCGCCTCTGCTATAACTGCCAGACAAAGAGATGATGAGTTGACTCTTTGTATCAGGAAATTATGACAATGTGCCTGCAAACCAGCAAACATGAAGAACACACAGACATGAATAGAACACAGGAAGATTTAATGAGTAATGATCTTGTTTTCTGGCCAAAACATGTCAGACAATGCGCCCTTTGAGCTTATTAAGAGAAACCCATTCCTACTTATTCATACACTGCAATTATTTAATTAATGTAAAAAATTGTGACAAGATTAGCTTATCTTGATTAGCATATAGCAGTGTTTCTGGGGCCTAGGTTGCGGATCAGTAGGTCTTGCACATGAATTTGGTCACTGGTAAAAAAAAAGGCAGTGATGAGCTTGGTTCCACATTGGGATGCTGAGTGTGATATGAGAACATCCTTGTTGTACAACATCTAATATTTTTCATATATTCATTTGAATAATTAAATATTTTTAAAAAAATACATTATAGTTAAATTTATAATTGTTTAATTATTAAAATGTTGCTGGTATATAAAAAAAATGTAATAATTTAACTATAAAGTACTTAAAAATATACTTGTTGGAGTTCATTCATGTTAAATAGTCATTCATGTTTCTTTTTAGAAAATGTCTCATTTGCCATTATGTTTGATGATTTAGTTCACATGTTTCATGCTTGCAAACATCCGTTAAGGGAGCATAGTGTGTATCAACGTGCCCTGATTTTCATGGTGCATTAGGACCTTTTCAGGAAGTGAATGTTTCAGTGCACTGGAAGAAGTTGAAACAGCACTTAAAATGGAGTCCCTGATCCGTGCCCTGACTATTGATGGGATCTGATTGAGATGCACGTTCAGTTCACTCACATGAGCTTCACACACTTTAACTGATAAAAATTTCAAAAACAGGGTGGTCGCCTCACAGCAAGAAGGTCACTGGTTTGAGTTGGCATTTCTGTGTGGAGTTTGCATGTTCTCCTTATGTACACATGGGTTTTCTCCAGGTGCTCTGGTTTACCCCACAGTCCAAATACTTGCAGGATAAGTGAATTGGGTAAACAAAATTTGCCGTAATGTATGAGTGTGTGTGAATGTGAGGGTATGAGTGTTTAAGATCAAAAGAAAATCAGCACAATGCCAATTTATTGTCTAGATTGTCTTCATCAGGTTAAACAATACAATGGACTCTATGCACGAACTCTGCTGACGTATTTCCGGTAGAATATACGCCAGTGTCTCGATTTCCGCATAGCGCGTTCTACAGCGAAATCTAATAGCGGCAAGACCTAAATGCATCGAAGCATGGCAAAAAAGGGAGATTTACACTTAAATTAATGAGAATCATGTGCCAGTGGATGCCCAGCATCTGCAACATCATTATTGTTCAGTTCCACAACCAACTGCAGATGATTAATACATCAGATCAGGCTGACAGTCTCCGTGAAGAGGTGGAGTGACTGAAAGGAGACCGCTTCGATGCTGCTTTTGGTGATGTTATACGGCTCTAAAGGTACGATAAAAAAATGATGTACTAGAATTTAACCCAGATGAAAGAAGTAACAAGTTGTAATTGTATTTTATATTATATAATATTACGTTTTTAACCATACTATAATAAATGTATTATACTGCATATGTTGTAGCATTTAATAAGACTAAGCCGAAAAGTAAATGAATAAATATTGTAGTATTTACAACTTTCTGTTAATGAATGCAGCAACATACTGTAGAATTAACCATCATGAACTTCAATAAATTGCAGTATATATATATATATATATACACACACACACATATACACGCACACACTTTAAACATTCTAGTGTCATGTAATAAACAAAATGTGTTAAGCAGAAGTATTTATGTGCAAAATCTAATACATTTCTTTCTGATTTATACATCTACATGCATAACATATGATTTAGGTTCACAACTTGCATCCTGCAACATCCAGAGTAATGTGCCCAGAGCAGGGGCGTAGCAACCAGGGGGGACGGGGGGGATATGTCCCCCTCACTTTTAAAGACAGACCATTTAGAAACAGGTGATTAAGAATGTAAACTTTTGGATTTCATACAGCTGTCCCTCCCACTTTTAAAATGTCCACTCCGCCCCTGGCCCAGAGTAAGAGCAAGTGTGAGGGAGACACCGTCCATCGCACAGCTGAGGGCCCGGTCCACACAGAGTGTCTCATCCGCAGCATGAAGCAACACAAGCTGGACGATCATCATCTCTTTCTATTACAGCGAGCATCAACCAGACTTATACAATGGCTTGCCTTCTGCCCATTAGTAAAAGCTTGAGCTAAAGATTAAAGAGTAGATGATGAACCTAAATTTATTCATGTAAAAAAATGATATAAACACACACTGTACATAGTTTATATGTTGTTGCCTGCACTGCAGGAATATAAAGTTGTCAATATAATAAACATTCATTTTCAACATAATCATTTAAACATATATTACAGAACAATATAAATAACTTTAGATACTTGCACTGCATGTGTAAATAAGCAGGGGTTTTTGTGCATAGGGAATTATGCAGTGCTTACCTCCATCAAATGTACCACCTCTGTCTTTTGACAAAAAAATCAGGCAGGCAACTACTGTCAGACTCCAAGTGATGCTCAAGCACTGGTTGTATTTAATTACATTTAATGTTAGCCTTTTTAAAAAAATATATAATGTTTTTAATATAAGATTACAAGAATAATGCAAATTACAAATATTTCAAGTCACAAAAATGTAATGAATGGGATACCACCTCCAACTCATTTGAACAAAGAAAAACCCTGAAATATGTAAATATAAGTAACTAGACATTTGGACTGCAGTAATGTAAAAACATAACTTTAGACATTTTCACCGCAGTATAAATAATTTGACAAAATGTTAAACATTTCCCTTACAGCGATGTGTAAAAATACAACATTAAACAATTGTTAAATATGAAGTTGTGTGAGTGTGTTTGTTCAGATCTGTAGTCACTTTGACAGGTAAAAGTAAAAAAGAAAGATGAAAAGAAAGAAATGGTCAGCTTCTTCTGAAACATTTTGATGTCTTTGTGGATAAGGTGGATCATCATGTCATCCTGAGAATAAATAACCTTCCACACAAACTATGCAGCCTCTCTGACTTCATCATCGACCTGAAACACGGCATGCTGATCTCTCCTGTCACTCCATCCTTACAGGAAACCTGGAAACTATAACCTATAGTTAATAACTCCTACTAGTTCATACTTATGGATATTAAGGACAGATAGATGGATAGACATGATGCAGGTAATTAAAATATAACATAAAAATCGATATGAACTGTGAGAAACGGACACGGCTAGTGTTCAATTGCTATTCGTATATATAGCATAATACTCACCCTCAAAATGATGAATGTAACTCGAAATGTAGAATTTGAACCTCTTCTCTTCTTTGCTGCTTGGTGTGACAGCTCTCTGTCTCATGATTATATAATGTCATTAACGATAATCCGAGCAAACTCCTAGAAACAGCGAGTGTAATCTATGATCCTCACCTGCGCCATCCGCTTAAATCGATCGCCGTGCTGCACCGGAAGTTGTCATGCGGGTTAACCGCAAACGCGGAACAAGTCGTGCATAGAGTCAATTGGAGAACTCAAGAAATAGTAGTACAGCTCTACACATCACACCTGCAAACAATCACCCCAATCAGCCAACAAGCCAGTAAACAAACACACACATACAACAATATACACATGACAATATGTGATGCAGATTTCAAATAAAATTCCAATTTAGAGTATGCCTGATGTTGATTTGAGATTGTTTGAGCAGAGACGCCTACAAACTCTGTTTGTGTGTTAAAGCTGACTTCTAATGAAGAAAAATGCTAAATTTTCTTTTGTTAATATTTTTATTAATTGTATTTCTGACTCCTGGTCGTTGTCCATCTCCACAGGTCTTTGGGTTTAACTGTTAATCCCTTGTCAGGATTATCAGTGTTTAATTTATTTTCAGGAGCGGGGTTAACCAACAAGTGAGGTAAGCAGTCTATATAAATCATACAGCACAATGCTTATTAATTTTCTTGTGTTGTCTGTCTATATGGATCTACTTCCTGCTTTGCTACTGTTAGGACGCTCCTGCCTACTGCTCCGCTCCTTGCACTCTTGCTTTTCATATTTTATACCCTAATTTTAACTTAAGGCTATCAACACAGAGCTCAAACGACACAGCTTGAAGGTCAACATTGAATCTACAAACTTTCTGGAATATAACTTTACCAACAAGAGGGGAATTATCGTCTAAACAATCCACCAACTACCAGCTGCTTACATTGCTGAGACGGGAAAACACGGCAGTGAAAATGGCTCTGGATCGTATTGGTTTAGAATCTACTATGACATACTGCTTACCTCACGCAACAGTTTCTGATATAAACAAAGAGATTGAGAGCATGCTTACCTCATACCAGAAGTTTACATACACTGTATAAAAAGGCATATAACCATTTAAAAAAAAAAAAAGTCAGATGTTAATGTGACTAAACTTTTTCTCTTTTAGGTAGGTTAGGATTATCAAATTTATTTCTGGTTTGCTTAAATAGCAGAATAATGAGAGATTTTTTGAGAAATTGTTATAACTTTTTGTTACAGTCAAGTTTACATACAATAAGATTATTATGCCTTTAAAGAAGCTCAGATGATGGTGTCAAGGTTTTGGACGTTTCTGATTGGCTAATCGACAACATTTGAGTTAATTGGAGGCACAACTGTAGAATAGTATTTAAGGAAAACCTCAAACACACTGCTTGCTTTTGTGACAACAGGAGAAAATCAACAAGCCAGAATCAACAAAAAAGCCAGATTACAATTTGCTAATTTGACGTTAAAATTATGAGGCCCACTGCAAAGTGACATAGCAGCGTGGTTTTCCCTGCCCACCTATATTCATTGACAGGCACATCTTACCATGTCTTAGTATTAACACTTACAAACAAGACCGGACTTGCAAAGAAACCAAGATTAAAAGATCTGTTCAAACTCTCTGATCCAATGGCACGTCAAGAAGCAGTAAGCGGTACACTGCATTTTTCATAGTATATTAAACTACAAATTCATAACCACTGGAATCACCACAGCTGCATAGTGTGCACAACTATAAATGAGGATGCTTCAATCACACAACAGGAGTCCCCATTTGTGGATGTTAAATCTGATATATTTTGTACAGTAACTTGGCTATAATGGATCACTATACAGCAGAAGGTTTACAAGTTTAGTGGGAATCTTGTCAGATTTGCAGTGAGTAGAAAAGCAGATACAGCACAATCGACTAACTTAACATACTGAGGTATTATGTTTCATCGTGTCTGAGCTGTTTTCTGTCTTTTTGCTGTGTTTAACCCTTTAAGGGAATAATTCACCAAAATGATTTTGGTGCTGAAAGTGGAGTAAAAATAAGATGACTGGCTGTTTAAGTTTAGAAAATAAAGCACAACAGAGGTGGTGATTTGGCCAGTACCCGGTACTACAGTGATATAGAATTTTAATCTGGTCAAAATCTGCATGGAAGTACTGGTCTGCCTGGA
Organism: Danio kyathit; assembly: GCA_903798195.1. Classification (NCBI taxonomy): domain Eukaryota; kingdom Metazoa; phylum Chordata; class Actinopteri; order Cypriniformes; family Danionidae; genus Danio; species Danio kyathit. The sequence continues at coordinate 19,237,731 of LR812530.1, read as the reverse complement.
ACTACTGGTCACAATTTACCTTAAACTAAGCTGTATTTATCTGAAAATATCTACACACCTTAGAAATGTTCAACTTCCCATAATTTAAATGGTTTTAAAGGAATTAGCCTATAAAATATAATAAGCTACAGGATGAATTTTCCATTGAATCTGACTTCAAGGGCAACTAAAATGCACACTAAAATCTCTAGATATCCCCATTTGAAACTGCAGCATTTATTAATCATCATTCAGCATTTACTAATGCATTATTAACATTCAAATTCATGTTTGGTAACATTAGTTAATGCACCATGAGTTAACTGTATTAACAATGAAAAACTGTATTTTTGTTAACTAACAAGCAAATACTTACTGTAACCATTAATGGATATAAAAACAATATTGTTGAATGTTGTTAAATGGATTTTTGTGCTAATTTGATCAGGTTATACAGAATTCTATTACATCATATCAGAATCAGAATAGCTTACTCTTAATCTGCACTATTAGGTTTAACGCAGACCTACTGTAAGAAACACTTTTAAAAACATTTTCTTTAAAAATAACTGCATTAATACAGGAAGTGCAAATAAATACAGGACAGACTTGAGATTTCCATGCAAGAAAATTTAATATTTACCCATTTGCAGGTCAAATAGATATAGAACAGAATTCTCATTCTTGGAGAAACAAGAATATATAAAGCAAAAGAAAAAGTATCTAAGAAAATAAATTTCCTAAAAGACTACTCCATAACATAGCCCTAACAGCAGAACAATTTGATAAAATAGAAGATTTAAAAACACATTAAAATAGAGAAACCATAAACTTGTCTTTTTCAGAATGCAAAGAAGGCTCCAGTGACCTTACATTAGGGGATAGCTGGCCGACGTTGCAATACCACAGTGATTGTTTTTGTCTTTAGCCATGTAGATGTAGCCTCTGTCACCCCATTGGTCAGTCCAGCTAAAAAAAAAAAAAAGTTGAAAGAAATAATAAAATATGAAAACATGCAATCAAGCTTGTGCCCGCAAAACTAAAGATTGTTGGCATCATACCTGTTCTTCACAATCCAGTATCTATTCCCAGCAACATCAGCACCCTGATAACCATAGCCAACCACCAAGACTCCATGATCAAGTTGACTACTGCTACACGTCGGCTCATAATAGATGCCTAAAGTTCAGAATATTAGAAAGGAGTTAAGGCAGAGCAAGTTTAGTAAAAAGTTTTTAATAGATGCATAAACCACCATTTTAGAAAATATACAATTAAAACTGAGGCATATCAGACACCTACCAGACTGATAGAACTGTATGGATTGATGTCCTGCATCAATAGCAACAGATACAGGACCCACAGCAGCAACAGCATTCATCAGAGCAGGCTCGCTACCTCTGGGGATGTCCACGAATCCGGTGTCTTTAGCGACATTATAACGGGGGTCATAGCGGCATGGCTGATCATCCTGTAAACGCAAAGTTAAAAAAAAAAAATTATACATTGGAATCTCAAAATACTTAGTGATTTTCATTCAAAGAGACTAAAAAAAACAAATTACATTTTTCCACAATCTGCAAATACAGCAGTTCAATTCCATGTCTTCAAAAGAAAACTTTTTTTTTGTTGCTCAGAAACAGTCACAATATGATTCTTACTCTTGCAAGATAAGGGTATGACTGCTCAGAATCCAGCCCTTTGTTCTCTTTAACATACAGGAAGGCCTGGTCCATGAGGCCTCCATTACAGCCTTGATTGCCCTGTGGTCTGGAACAGTCTATCAAGTTTTGCTCACTCAGAGAAATCAGCTTTCCAGTTTTACGGAAGAGCTGACCCTCCAAGGCACCCGTTGAACTGAAAGACCAGCAAGATCCACATTGTTTCTAAAAATCACAAAACAGAAGAGTCAACGAACAGTAAAGCTACAGATACACATACTGACATTTAAAAGCCTTTTATATTTAAGCACAAACTGACATTACATTTTCAACTGCAAATAGATTAATTGTAATATTTGCAACTACATCCTAATTTAGCAAAAACATTTGCAGTTTTCAGTTACTTTAAACTCACCTGGTCTTTGACAGGAGTAACATAGCCCCTCTGCCTCCAGTCAACCTGTTGAGGGGCTGCAAAAAAGCTGGGTTCCATGAACAATGCGCCCTTTGACTTCCGGTTGGGGTCATGCTTATAACCATTCATTGCCTGTCTGAACTCCTCATTAGTCTAATAAAGAGAATGTAGTGAAAAGTTTTAATAAAACAGCCTTACAAATAGTACTTTAAAAGGTATTGATAGCACCTCAGATTGAGAATTAAAGTAATTTTGCAAAAGATTCATTAAAACACTCAAGGCTTAAATCTCCAATCTAGGATGTTGTTGACTATAATTGAATCATTTAATAAACAACAACAGCATTCTGATCTGGTTTCACACTGATGAATCATCCTTGCATTTTGATTGGGTTTTCTTTGTAAATCTGTTTGACAATTTAGATTGTATAAAGCAATATAGATAGAGAAATAAATGACTTGACTGTAATACTAAACTGCTCACCATGTCACCAAATTGATTCATTCCCAGTTTAAATGTGCGGTTTCCACAGGAGTACTCAAAGTTGTGTAGCTCAATTTTTCTCAAGTTCTCCTCCCAAATCATTCTCCTCCCAACCTCTACGTCCTGGAGTAGAAAGTAGATATGTCAGCCATTGCAAAGCACCAGTTCATTATAAACGCACGCATTGCATCATTCATCAATGTTAAGCTGATATATGGCTAGAAACTATAGTTTCTACCTCATGATAGCTTTTTCCATGCTGATTCTTCCAGGAGTGCCAGTGGTCATCTAACTGCATGTCTATAGCAGCAGCAAACACTGCACTAATGCACACTGTGACGAGCAAAGCAAACATCATCCTGCCTGGAAGACTGTGACAGAAAAAAAAAATAATAGTATAAAAAACTCAATTTGAAGCAATGTAAAGAAAACAGTTACAAACATTAACAAAACACTTTAAACATGCCACAGCACAAGCAGTGCACTATACTGTAAGTGGAGCTAAATGTCACGTTAATATAATGCAAGCAATGACTCCAATGAAGGAGGAAAAAAAAAAAAGATTTACACTTACCTTTCACAAGCAAACCAAGTTATTGACTGTGATAGCTTACAACTGAGTGTGTTTTAAAGCCTGTCCGAACATAGAGGTGGTTTCTTATTGGCTGACAGTGATGATGAGACAAGTATGTATAGCCAATCAGGTCCAGCAAGAACTTCATCTTGTCATGTGATCCAGCATCACAAGATGGAGTATTTATCGATAGACTATGGTGATTCTTTATATTATCAGTCTACTGTAACAAGAATAAGGTGATCAGAAATGTTTTGTTTTTTCCAGAGTTTATAAAATCAACATTTACAATACACAAGTGGATAGCTTAATAAAATATGCTACACTTGATTGGGTGATGTAGAGATTTTTTTTAGGTTTGTTATATTCTGTTTGTTAGGTGTGTTTTAATCATTGTTTGTGCTTGTCACATATGGGTGTGTTTGACAAATCCCACATGCTTAGACAGAAAATAATCCAAGAAAAAACACAGAGGCCATTTAGAAAACGAAGCAATTTTAAATATCATCAGTGGCTTCTGTTTTGTACTCACACTAAATGCTAATTGCTTTAATTCTAATTACTAATTATTATTAATAATTTAGACTGACTAAAATTAGCAGACACAATACTTCCAGTACTAATGTGTCCTTTATATATCCTGTTCTGGCTGCAGGAGAGAGAACATCTTTGCACATTTAAGAATGTGTGTGTTTGCCGTACATTGATAATTATTTAATTACCATTTTATTTTTTATTCATCTTTATTTAAACATACAGCAGTAAATAATTAAAAGTAACAAGCTGGTTATTCACTCACTAAACATTTTAAAGCAAAATCAGACATAAATACAAAACACAAAATAATTCTTAGATGTTATCTCTATACCTTTAAGCTAATAAAATGAGTGCGGGGCGACTCGGTGGCTCAGTGGTTAGCACTGTCGCCTCACAGCAATAAAGTTGCTGGTTTGAGTCCCGGCTGGGTCAGTTAGCATTTCTGTGTGGAGTTTGCATGTTCTCTCTGTGTTAACGTGGGTTTCCTCCGGGTGCTCCGGTTTCCCTCACAGTCCAAAAACATGTGGTATAGGTGAACTGATTAAACTAAATTGGATGCAGTGCAACAGTGATAGATAATATTTTTACAAACATCATGGAGTGTGGTTTTGAGAGTAGATTACTTTAGTAGTAATCTACTAAATCTACTAAGTAGATGACTGATCATTTACCAGTTTTTATTGTTTATCAATGTCAGTATAGAAGGTACGAGGATACTTGTTATTCTACATACAATATATATATATATATATATATATATATATATATATATATATATATATATATATATATATATATATATATATATATATATATATATATATATAATATAATTGCATTTAAAAGTGAATTATTGAAACAAAATTGGAGAACAGTATATGAAGAGGTTGATAGCGATAAAGCATATAACACATTCTTAAATATTTTCGTTTCATTATATGATAAACATTGCCCAATAGTAGATTTTAATAATAAACAAAAGAAAATAATAAGTCCATGGGTTACAAAAGGTTTATTAAATGCATGCAAAAAGAAAAATACACTTTACAGACAATTTATTAAGTATCGTACCCCAGAGGCTGAAAATAGATATAAAAAGTATAAGAATAAATTAGTTGCTATTACTAGAAAAAGGAATACTACAATACAATATTAGATAATAATAGAAACAATTTGAAAGGCTTATAGAACATATTTAATAAAATTATAAGAAATGGAAATGATAGTAAAAATATAAATTATCCTGAAAATTTTATTGAAAGTGATCATAAAATAAATAATAAAGAAGAAATAGTAAATTGTTTCAATAAATTTTTTATAAATGTGGGACCAGAATTGGTTAAAAATATCAACGATTTAGTAAAAGCAGAAGGGGTGGATATTGATTTGATTGAGAGAAATCCCAATTTTATTTTTGTTAAATTAGTAGATTTAAAAGGAAATAATAGGTATTGTAAAAAAATGTAAAAATAAATCAATCATGGATTGGAATAATATTGATATGATTGTTATTAAGAAAGTGATTGAAGACATTGTAGAACCATTAACCTATATTTGTAATAAATCTTTCCAATCTGGTAAATTTCCAAATAAAATGAAAATTGCAAAGATAATTCCACTTTATAAATCTGGAGATAAACAATACTTTACAAATATAGACCAGTTTCTATACTATCTCAGTTTTTAAAAATTTTAGAAAAACTCTTTGTTGAAAGGCTTAATAATTTCATAGAAACGCAAAATCTTTTAGCTGATGAGCAATGTAGTCAAGTTACCTTCAAATGGGACTCTTATTCTGAAAACCGCACTTGTTCTGGGTGTGTTGTGGAAGACAAGCGCAGAAAGCTGTGCGCATCAACAGCTGAGAGGACGTTTTATACTTGTTCGCTTTCAATGATTGCTGCAGATGCAATATCTGGATGTTAGTCTCTTAATTTAGACCTTTTTTCCTAATAAATCTAATTTCTACTTATCTAATTTTGTTTAGTAAAGAAATGTCACTGATGTGAATGGCAAATACTGGTTTATTACATAACAGCAAATGTTTTTATTGTTGTTTATACATTTGTAGCTTATTCATTATTTTATTGTATTTAATATTTTTCAGACTATGTACATCCTTACATTTGCATCTGGGGTCCATTCCTCAACCTTCAATATAAAGTGTTAAAACGGATAACCTGTGTCCTCATCATTCGTGCTCTGACCAGCACCCAGAAGGGTTTACACATTTATTCATCTTCTGAACCTAAAACCTGTAGAACAAGCAATATGGTTTCAGGAAAAATAGATCAACATCTCTGGCAATAACAGAAGTTATTGAGGAAATTACTGATAAGATAGATAAAAAGGAGAAGGTAGTTGGAATTTTTATAGATTTGAAGAAAACATTTGATACAATAAATCATAACATATTGGTAAGTAAATTAGAAAGATATGGTATTAGAGGAGTGGCCTTGGACTGGATAAGCAGTTATATAATAAATAGGCAACAGGACGTGAAAATTGGCAATCATAAATCGTCATACCTAAATGTAAATTGTGGCATACCACAAGGTTCAGTTTAAGGTCCAATATTGTTTATAATTTACATTAATGATATGTGTATAAGATATCAGAGTTGTTTAAGTTTATTTTATTTGCAGATGATACGAGTATTTTTTTTGTTCTGGGGATAATTTACCAAAACTTATGAAGTTGATTAAAACAGAAATTAATAAATTGAAATTGTGGTTTGACGTAAACAAATTGTCATTAAATATAAGTAAAACAAAGGTCATGTTATTTGGAAAGTTAAAAAATAGTCATAATATAGATTTACAAATTGATAATGAAGTTCTAGAAAGAGTATATGCAATTAAGTTTCTCGGTGTTGTATTGAATCATAAAATTAGTTGGAAACCGCAAATAAATAATGTGATATCAAAATTAGTAAAAACTGTAGCAATAGTGTATAAAGTAAGATTTATCCTGGACAATAAATCAGTGTATATGGTATATAACACACTCATGTTGCCATGTATGAGTTGTGTTGAAATTTGGTGGAATACATATAAATCTAAATTACAATCGTTATGTACAATGCAGAAAAAAGTAATTAGACTGATAGAAAATGTGGGTTATTTGGAGCATACAAATCCTTTATTTTTTAAATTGAAGATACTTAAGTTTAATGATTTGGTTAAATTTAAAACAGCACAATTTATGTTTAAAGCTAGGAATAAATTACTTCCGAAATGTATACAAAAGTTTTTTGAAGAAAGACAAGGGGGGTATAATCTGAGAGAAGAACAAAATTTAAGGAGGTTGAAAACAAGGACAACTTTAAAAAGTTTGTGTATGTCTGTATGTGTGTGAAATTATGGAACAGTCTAGAACAGATTCTCAAACAATGTCAGGATATTAATCAGTTTAAAAAGTTGTATTAATATATATTATTAAAAAAATATAATGATGAAGGTGATTGAAAAGCATAAAATGAGAAAGGTATGATGAAATTGTAGTTAATGGCTATTTGTAGTACTATGTTTTTTGTTTTGTTTTTTGGGGTCTATGTTATAAAAATGTAAATGTACAAATGGAATCAAACATGTAATATGTCAAAGATGCCAAAAGGATAAAATATGTCTTATGTAAAAAGAAGACATAAGTAAAGAAGAAATAAGTTTATGTAATAGACGAATGATGTGTGTGGTAATGGGGTGGGAAAATAATAAGCTTGGGCTTCATTTTCGACCATGTTAAAATTAATATATTTTTTGTTGAAGATATTTTATGTATGATATTTTTGTTTGAAAATAAATAAATCAAATCAAAATAATGTCGGAAACATCAGAGAATTGCACATAATCATTTGCATGGATGTACAAAGGCATTTGCATGTTCATAAAGAGAAACTGCTTTTCTGATGTGCACAAGTGACACAATGATGATCTGAAGATTGAACAGGGAGTTTTGAGAATTTCAATTCTGATCTGAGAAATGGACCAAAGTGACTGAGAAAAACTGTAACAGAATTAATGTTTATTCATTTTTTAAAATAACCACAATACCTGAAATAAACAATGAAATAGTGGGTTATGTATGAGAGCTCCTCTTTAAAGAGAATAAGCAGCTTTAACCTAATGCAAAAAATAGTTTGCAGTCATATCTGATAAGTATTTATTTTAGCAAAAGAAAAAATCTTTATATTTTGGACAGAATTCAGTGTAAAATGTAAGACATTATTTATAAAGATAGACAGAGTGTTTCAACACGAATGGCAGCTGTTGTTTTTGATCTAACAGCGGCAAAACTACATGCTGAACCCTGTGAGTTTGCGTCAGGATGATTACCTACCTATAGGTACTCACTCGCTATCCTTCAGCTTCGTCCCTGATTTATCAGGGGTCGCCACAGCAGAATGAACCGCCAATTATTCCAGCATTTGTTTTACGCAGCAGATACTCTTCCAGCTGCATCACAGTACTGGGAAACACCCATACACATTCACACACACTTATAAACTACTGCTAATTTAGTTGAATTACTATTCGCCTATACCGCATATGTTTGGGACTGTGGTTGAAATGAGTACTTTTTTACATTTTTGAGGCGGTACTTCTTTACTTTTACTTAAGTACAAAAGTGTAGTCAGTACTTCTACTTTTACCAGAGTCATTTTAAACATGAGTATCTGTACTTTTTAAGTAAAGGATGTGTGTACTTTTGCCATCTCTGCCCTTACTTCATACTCATCTCTCAGAGTTTGTCATGAGGGATTTAAGTAAATGTGCCTGAATGAAAGTGAAACTGCTAAATTGCAGTTGAAGTCAAAAATAAAAAATGAAACACCCAAAACTACATGAAACTCTGGAGCATACTTGTTATGATTATCAGCAATCTAGTGGCTGCAGATCGCTGATGGACTACAAATCCGCCACTACATGGACTACAAGTTCCAGTCATGCACTGCTCACACGCACCTGTTCCTCATTCAGTAGATTACACACTCACGGCTGGGAGCTTCTCATTAACTTATAACAAGGACTATTTATACTGGCGCACACACACATCAGTTCTGAGTCTTGTTATACTGTCATTGTGAACATTTTGACGCGTTTTCCTTGCCTTTCCTTCCTTTTGACCATTCGCCTGTGTGTTTGACTACGACTCTGGATTTCCTGTATACATCTGTTTGCCCGTGTTGACCATTGCTTGCCTGATCATTTTCCTGTCATTAAAACCTGCATTTTGATCCGAAACTTCTTTGTATAGCATCCACTTCACTTTACAAGACTGTAGTGATGTTATGACATTATACAATCTATGTACTAACATTTAAAACAAGAACATGAAAGGGGGAACATTCTAAAATCAACTCATCTAAACACCTTTTTTTAGGTGTTACTGCCTTATTCAGATCAAGGTAAATAATTTGATTACTGCGACATACAGACATTCCACTGATTGCACAAAGAATAAGACCTTCTTTTTTTTTTGACCACAAAGAATAACACGTTATTGAACTTTTTTTTAGCAGGGTCCCACCCTGACAGTCTTGTCTTTTTTATCAGTCTGTAGTCAGTATTGTCTTTGTTTAATGGCTCTTAGTTTGTTTTGTGCCTGAGCTCATGGCTTTTCTTTGTTTATGTTGGTCATGTGCTCCTCTTATCCTGCCTCCTTGTGTCTTATCACACTATGAAGGTATTTTTAGTGCAATACTCCCAAGCAGCTGTAAAAGTGTATTTTGTAGTTGTAAAGAATAGCCACAAATGTGTATAATTAAATTTGTACTCGCAGAGCAAATTTGCAAATATGTATCAGTAAATTTGTACTTGCAGTGCAAGTGTGTAGGTATTTTTTGTCTCCAACAAACACAACGCAACATTTACACCTTTTCAAATCCTTCAGTGCAGGTGCACAAATCCCATCGGATGAATCACAAATACAGAAACTCATCCGCTCATGTTTTTTTGCTACTATTGTTGCATTGAATATGGTGCAAAACACATTCACACACCTGCATCCAGAAATGTGAAGTCACAGACAAAACTTGCACATTTGTAGATTAGAATGTGTATCCACGCAAAGAGCTGAATGCGTGTAGAATTTTTGGTTTATTTTTTTTCTAAGCACGAACACAAATATGTTACTGCAACGGCTCAAATCTGCCACTACGAGTCTCAAGCGCTGTTTTTCACTTGCAAATTTACATTACGCGCTCTCGCACCAAACATCACTGTGATATTTGGTGCAAAATTGACTTTTCTATCTGCCAATCGAAACGTGGGCTCTACCTTGAGATCAGAGAAATTCAGCCAATCAGAAGAGGTTTTCTCTGACCTTGTTTAGCCATAGAAAAGAGCTTGCGACAGAACGAGTAGGGAAACAACATCCTGAAAGCAGCAGTCCAGTAAAGGTACGTTTTCATTGCTTCTTTTTAGAAAACTACTCATAGTACAGTTTGTTGTTAGTTTAAATATAGCTGTTAGTGATCGGTATTCATAGCTTGGATAGCAATCCTTGTTTTACGAAAGGTAATGTGGCTAGCTTACTCTAATGTCAAGTTTGCTATTCAGTCTTCTCATATAATACGACCCTGTAAATTGAACTATTTAATTTATATATTTATTTTAGAAAAATGGCAGACCAGGGTGCGTCTTCGCAGATGAGCAAAACCAATGCATTGAGGTGAAGCTGGTTTTATAGTTGCACATTCTGACTTTCTCCTTAATAATATAATTTCAGAAAATATTATTTTCAAATTCTACATAGGGAAATCATATTAGCAGCCAATCACTACCAAAATACAGCACCGTCCACAGTCAATTAAATGGTGCTAATGTTGTTTTGAAGTCATACTTAAATGCAATTTCAGACCAAATATTTAAAGTACCATGGTAAACAATATAGGGAGCATAAAATTGTTTGAATGTGCAAATATAAAACCAACTTTACCTTAATGACCAATGCTAACATGTTTTTATGATTAATTTTACACTCGAAAAATATATAATTTTACTAAACATTTTAGCCAAGAATGCAATGCTAGCGCACCCCAACACTTTCAAGAATGATAAATGCCGACAATTAACTATATAAGTAAATCTACATGAATAGTCACTAGACAATGTATCTTATTTTCTTACTTTTCTGTTAAACAATGGAAATGCATACATTATTGAAAGTTTTATCATTATTTATTGAAAACAAACAGAAACATTAATATATTATTGAAAGAATGAATATGAGTTATCATGACAAACAAGTCAACAACACATGAAACCAAGCTTTATTCTAACAGAGATGTATTACAGACAGAAGCCCATGTTTCTCCACAGCTGCAGATGATCAGAGGGACTTCGCCATCATCACATCCCTCACTGCTGCAGTCATACTGAAACAGGACTGGGTTGGCTGCTGTGGTGGTCATGGTGGAGTGGAGTGGAGAGCATGAGACTGATTCATGTGACGCTCCAAGGACAGACGAGTCTTCGCTGAGGTCCAGCATTCTCCACCTTCCGGCACCTAGACTGCAGCTCTGCACAAGATGTTTGGCCATAGGAGAAATGGTCGTGCCCAACTGAGCCTGGTTTCTCTCGAGGTTTTTTAATTCTTCACTTTCGCCAATTGGTGAAGTTTTTTCCTCGCCGCTGTCGCCACTGGCTTGCATGGTTCGGGATCTGTAGAGCTGCACACCGATAGAATTGGTCTTCAGTGTTTGGACTCTCAGTAGTGATTATTAACTCACACTGAACTGAGCTAAACTGAACTGAACTTAAACTCTGAAAATCAAACTGACACTGTTTCAATTGACTATAATCTTGAATGTGAAGCTGCTTTGACACAATCTACATTGTATAATCGCTATACAAATAAAGATGAATTGAATTGGCACTTGGCAGTCCATGCCCGAGATACCGGTAATGGAGAGACCACAGCAACATCTGGCCCAGATGAGGACACAAGGGCGGGTGGACTGATGCAGGGTCTTGTTCACTGCACTACAGGATTACAGGAGTGCCCAACAGTGTTGCCAGACGTACAATAATTATCGTATTTGTATGATCATTTCGACCTCTGTACGATGTACGATCAATAATAAAAAAAATCCTATAATGTACGATAATTTCAGAAATGTATGGCATTTAAAATGAGTTTCATTGTAATCTTAGGGCTTCTATACTTATTGATTGCTGCATCTTGTGTCTACTGTCTGTGACAGGAGAAGGTGGAGTTAGACACGTTTTCAATCTCATCTTACGTTACATCTTCTCAGCCAATCAACGTGGAGAATGACTCTGTCTCATGAGTTAACGCTCCTGCTGGGCGCAGTGTTGCCAGATTTTTTGCATTTCGGCGTGTTTTGGATAGTTTTTGGGCTGGAATCAGTCAGCTACATCTGGCAACACTGGCTGCGCGCGGCCGTGCTTAAGTTGTTTTCAGGTTGAGGTTAATCGTTTAAGCAGTAAAGTAGTGCTGAAAAGGATGGTGAGAAGGACAGGGGAGTTTGCCCTTGATCTTCTCGCTTTTCCCCATTCAAATGCATCATGTGAACATGTTTTTCCAAAGTTAATCTCATCAAAACAAAGTCACGAGATCGGCTCATTACAGATCCTCTGGATGGGCTCGTGGTGCACACCTCAGACTAGTGTGTTAAAAATTCGGGAGGGTGCTCTGCTTTCAAGCCAACCAGCCCTATGTTGCGCTCCATGTAGGCATCCAATTTGCTATTTGTCTAGATAATATCTGTATACTCTCCGTTTGACTAGTGTACGATAATTTCCTCCAAATATGATAATTTTGAGGTTCTGGTACGATAGTTTCACATTTCCAATCTGGCAACACTGGTGCCCAAACTCAGTCCAGAACTGCCGCTGTCTTGCAGAGTTTAGTTGAAGTTGACTCTAAACTCTCCAGGACACCAGCCCTCCAGGACTGAGTTTGGGCCCCCCTGCACTACAGCATTTCCAGGATGCTGCTGTGAACTTCTTTACCCTCACCACACACACACCAATCTGCAGATATTTCAGATCATACAAAACATAAAAAACATTCAAAAGCAAAGTAATTTTCCTTCAGAATGTGTAATTTGAGGGTGGCGCAGTAGGTAGTGCTGTCGCCTCACAGCAAGAACGTTGCTGAGTTGCAGGTTCGAACCTCGGCTGGGCTGGGTCAGTTGGTGTTTCTGTGTGGAGTTTGTGTGGGTTTCCTCCGGGTATCCGCTGCATAAAATCGTGCTGGATAGGTTGGCGGTTCATTCCGCTGTGGCGACCCCAGATTAATAAAGGGACTAAGCCGACAAGAAAATTAATGAATGTGTCATTTGATTTCTGTAGTGCTTGTAATAAAAGTATCTTACCTCTTATTATGGATTCTTTTTTCCACAAATGTCTTAGTTCCCTTGTCTACAGGTCCAGCTCCATCACAACAGCTCTGCAGAAAAAGCACACACATCAGCAATCAGAAAGCTGATGTAATAACTGTTTGAAAATACAACAACTAATAATAAATAGCAAATGTAAAAGATGCTTTCTTAATTTCTGTACTGTACTTAATAAAAGCCTCCCTGTAACATTGAGCCTAGAATAAATCACCTCTGTGATTTATATGCTCAAATAACATGTTGGTGTAGTTGCTGATGTAACACAAACCTTCCTCAATTGATCAACTATACTAATGCACAGATTAAACAAATTACCCTTTATTCTCATTTATTAAAATTACATGTATCTAATATAAACAGTATTGACAAGTCAATTGACAATAGATTCTACATCAGCACAAATACCTCACTCACTCAGATGTCTGTTTAGTCTTGTGATCTGCAACATTTCACATTCTGTCAGACATTTGATAATAATATTTTTGATTTATGTAAATTTACTTTTAAAACGTCACTTTATATGTGCTTACTGGAGACCCTAATGTAAAGCAATAGGTAAAAGTATTGCATCACAAAGGAAATGTAAATCAGAAGGATTTAGCACCAGATTGTTTCTGACGTTAACTAGACATTGTGGTAAAGAGAGCGCAGTCTCAGATTAGTGTGAGTAGTGTGGTGAGGTGCAAAACGGAACTCTCACTTGATGCATGCAAAACACAAGTGCCGCTACTAAAACAATTAATTCATGTTTTTCAGGTAAGCTGGTGGGAAATATGAGAATAAGTGTTGTGTACATAATGTTTTGTATGGTAATATATATAATTTCCAGCATGTGTGAAGAAGTGAGTGAAGCATGTATTTGTTAAAATTCACTATGTTATGTGGATTTAAGAGTTTGCACATGTAGCATGGTTTCATGTGAGGAGACAAATGTTGTTTATTAAGTTGTTGTTCAAAGTAATGTGTACTGAATACATGATAATAGTTCAACGTTAAAAATGTACTGTTTGATACAGAGAGAATTCGAGAGTGAGAGTTGATGCTGCTACTAAAACAATTAATTCATGTTTTTCAGTATAAAACAATCATCTTATTAACTCTACATTAATAAACATTAGTAAGCAGTTTATAACTGCAGCTACAAACACTATATTCTTGACTTATAACTACATTTATAATGTGATTAATAATTGTACCTTCATACTCTAATTATTTATTTTTCGTTACTAAAATAAGTATTACATTATTTACAAACCAGTTATTTAAGAATAGTTAGTTGTTTTTTTTAAGAATATTCAGAATAAGTAAATGAATAATAAACTATTCAAATTAACATTTATATCTCTTATTATTCAGGCATATACTAATAGTTAATTTGTATGTTAATAAATGCTTTATTAACTCAACTTCATGCAGTTTTGTGACCTAATCTAAAGTGAGGACTATTCATGCTTTATAAATCCCTTATAAATGACAATTAAAGGGTCAGTTATATTCTAAACAGGAAAAAAGAAAATAAACGACATTACTCATTTCTATTTGTTTGAAGATACACAAATGAAACTGTATCACATGAAAAATAAATCTTTGTAACCTTAACTAAAATAAGATTACAGTTTTTTGTTGTTGTTTTATCCAATTTTAAGTTATATTTTGACACTCCTGTTATTCAGCAATGTTTACAGTCTTTACAGTCATTAACTAAGATAAGATTAGAAAGATTATTGTTCATTTGATTCTGAGCCTTTAATTGTCATTTATAAGGGATTTATAAAGCATAAATAGTCCTCACTTTAGATTAGGTTACAAAACTGTATGAAGTTGAGTTAGTAAAGCATTTTTTAACATAGTAACCATCACTATATGCCTGAATAATACAATATAAACATTAATTTCAATAGTTTATTAATCATTTTTTACTAACTTTCAATTTACTAACTCACTCTGAATTATCTTAAAAACCACCAACTACTCTTAAATACAAATGGTTTGTAAATAAAGCAATACTTCATTTAGTAAGGAAAAATCAACCAGTCACAACATATGAAAGTACAATGGTTAGGTACATTATAAATGTGCTTGTAAGTCAAGAATATACTGTAGTGCTTGTAGCTGCGGTTATAAACTGCTTACTAACATTTATTGATGTAGAGTTAATGCTTAACAGATGTGTAGTTATTATAAAGCCTTACCATTGTATTTTATATATAGCACCAGATCACAACTTCTTTTAATAAACAAGCTAAATAGCTGTATGTAATATCTTATTTACACAACAACATGTTGTTTCTGCATGTCTCTACATGGTCGCGCGATTACAAATTTCTGCTCCCTGAACTGCGCATGGTGACCACTCTGCTGTATGGTGGCTACTCTGCTGTATGGGAATGAGAGTGCGCACCACATCTGACAGGACCGAAGACGCACGTGCGCTCCCGTATATTATGCATAGCCTACAGCAGCAACAACACAGGTAAATGATGTGTGGGGGCGATCAATGTGTTCGCGTCACAGTGACAGCAGCTAAAATATATTGTAACAGTTAAATGTTACTATTATTATTTTCTGATTTATTTATTTATTTTCTTGCACTGTGTATTGTTTGGGTGTCATGTTGTAATGTTGCTTCCGACCTCTGGGGGGCACTAGGTTGATTTGCACCTCTATAAAGAGTCACTTACCATAGAGTAAGAGAAGTGTTTGGTAGAGTATACACCACCTGTATCTCTTTTTGCTACCAGCCTTCACATTGTCCATTGTTGAGAACTGTTGCAGTTATCGCTCAATAAAAGGACTGTTTGTCTTGTGCTGTACTTGTGCTTCTGTTGGCTTGCTGGTTCAATGGGAGTTAAATGATTCTAGATTGTCCAACTTCTCTGTGAAAAACATCATCCCACTCAACAGAGGGCAACTGGACATTTCTCCTACAGGCATCAACGGTTTCTTACATCAATAACAGTGTCAGGACATCAATAAAAGGAATTGCATCGCTCTCAAGTGCTTATAACGATAAGTTATCACTGACTTTATTGAGAGACTTCTTTGATTCTGACTTTGGATTGTCTTGCTTTTTGTTGTGATTTTTTTATGTTTTGTGCTTGATGATAAAACCACACATGTGGGTAAAATAAAATAAGATGGTTCAAATGCTATAATTTGTCAGAAGAGTCTAAATCAGTCAGCCAAATTTCTGTAGAACCCCCTCAGAGTAATACCAATTCAAGGAGAGGAGGTGTTGCAATATACAGATGCAGTGCAACTTGTTTACAGTTTATTGGTGCGACACGCACAAATGATGCTCTGCTCTCTTTGTTGCAAGTTCAGCCATTGTATCTCCAGTGTATTGAGCTGATGTGACGCAAGCAGAGCGTTCGCCCCTATCTAGCGTCTCATCCAACCGTATGACCTCTCCTGGAAGCTCCGCGAGTCCGGCCCCGTGATCCCCAAAAATGAGTTAAAATACTCGGAAATCATGGCGACGAAAGTTAATGAGCAAGAGTACAGATCGCGAGAGGCACTGTAATAGCATTACATTTCTTCAGTTAAATGAATAGAGCAATAGAGATATCGCGAGTGCAAATCACCCTCTCTCTCTCTCTCTCTCATTGAGTGATCTGCTGTCAATAGTTGGAGATAAGCAAAATATTTGAATGGTTTTGCATGTATTTAGGCCTTTTTACAAATAACAACTGAAACTGTTTTGACAAAATTGCAAGTTCACTAAAAGCTGGCTGGAATTATTAGATAGATAAAACTATTTATTTTTTAACATGAATATTTAATAATATAAATTCATGTAAAACACTTATTGCTATAAACAGTTGTTTTTAGACCTCTTTCCTTTTAGTAAAGGAGTATTAGATTGTGTATTTGACCTTCTTAGGCATCAAATGTGAGCTCCAAACTTTTTCTTAATTGAGACATGTTGAATTCTTCATTTGCAGTGTTTCCAAATTGCATTGTAATTTTTCATATAACAATTTTTATGTCTGTTTTATTATTTTCTGTGGCAGTTCATTCTGCTATGGCTACCTCTGATAAATAAGGGACTAAGCCAGAGAAAAATGAATGGATGAATTATTTTCTGTAAAGCTGCTTCTGGCCATGACACGTTCACACCTAAATGGTTTTAAGAGATGTGTTTAGGGGATTATATGCAGCATCCTTGATTTATTCTCTTAGGTAAGGCAAGATCTTCTCTTATGGTTCATACTTAGAGGGAAAATGTGCTTAATGCATTATAAAGTGTGAAGCATTCGAATCAGTAGATCACCATGAAAGGGAATCAGTACTCTGTATTGGCTGCAAAAATCCTGATTAGAGCATCCCTAGCTTTGACCTAACTTGGCTGTCAGAGCAGCAATTCTCCCTCTGGCTGTACAAGACTGATCTTAGTAAGTCAGTAAATAGACCCTTAGTAAAAAGAAGTATACTAAAGTAAAGGTCAAGTATAAAAGTACACTTTATTTATTAAAGGGTCACGAAACACCAAAACACATTTTTTGAGCTGTTGACAGTCATATATGTGTCCCACGCTATAAACACTATTAGGACACATATATTGCACTAAAAAGTGAAAATTGGTTTTTGCGTTATTTTGAGCAAATTCGTTCTTCCGGTTTGAAACGAATTTTTGAAGCTATGTCACGGCCATGAGATACTTGCATGTAAATCCAGTGTGGAGAGTGGCTGTCTTCACCTGCAAGTACATCATGACATCTCTGAGGGTGCGGCATTAATTCATGAGAAAGACTTTGTTCAAACCAATCAGTGCGCTCTATTGTGTATGATGTGCAACTTCATTAATATGCATGATAGCTTTGGACACCTGTTACAGTGTTTGGAGGACAGTGAGACGCCATGCTGTATTGCCAAAACAAGTGAAAGAACAAGAATTTGGAGACACATGTGTTGCATTTATTAGTGCGCTGTGTTTAATAATGTGCTGCAACGAAGGTTTTGTTTGCATTTTCCCGCTGTGAGAGTGCTGCTGGACTCATGTGGATTACAGTGCACGCGACAGAATGCATTTGTAAGGAATATTTTTACCCGAGAGCTTTTCGCATCTGGAAATGATGAAATCCGGAGTTGCCGCTCGTCTCCTTTTAAAAAAAGACACAGTTCCAGAGTGATTGTCCTGTCGCTACAGATTTGGTAAGTGTGCGATCAGTTCTTTGTTCATTCAGACGGCAAAGTTAGTTCATATTGTCAGCAGTGCTCTTTCAGTTTTTAAAGACATAATATAGTCAAAATGATTTAGTTACTAAGTTTACAGTATGTTAATATCACTGCAATATTATAGTACAATATTAAAGACTTAAAGATCCGCTGTAAATGCTGCTCTCCAAATGTAAACATGTAAACACCTTAATCAAATTATTACCGTCGTGCAGGATTTTCGCCGCATTTTGTGACAGGATAGTCTATATACACAAGGCTTTCTGACGCTACCTACTGAGTCATCTAAGTTACTGAGAAATGCGGAGAATTGTTTTTTCTCCCATTCGCCGTGCGGTATCAAACATTGCATTAAAACTCTTCCAGCAGTTCCTCGCTTTCAATATCTCGTTTGTCACTGGCGACATGCAGGAAATGTTCCTGAATAAAAAGTGAAAGTGCCAAACTGCAGCTAAAGTCGACAAATTAATAATTTGGCAAGTAATTCGATTACTAATGTCCATGTAAACACAGTCACTGTCTTTCTCCCCTGCGTCTGCGTGCCCAAACGGAAGCTCCCATATTTGCAAATCCCTCCCTCTTTCCCTACCCCGACACTTCCACCTAAACGGAGCTGGACATGCCAACTTTCCTGACTTTTTTCAAACTAAAGGTGTGAAAAAACCCTGCTGAGACAGGGGGGTTTTATGGCCCTTTAAGTAAACTAATATCAATGTACTAGTAGTGTACTTGAAATGTTCTTCCTGAAGCCCATTAAAGGGCACCTATTTTAACCCTTTTTTAAGATGTAATATTAATATTATGGTTCTTCTGAGTGTGCCAGTTTAGGTTCAGTTCAAAACACAATTCAGATTTTTTTATTATAATGTGTTAAAAAGTGCCATTTTGGGGGCGTGTACACAGTTCGCTGTTTTAGGGGCGTGTTGCTTCACATGAAAATTAGTTTAGACTTCCCGCCCAACTTAACAAGGTGGCGGAGCCAAGAGCTCCCTATGGCAACAGACAAAGAGAAGCAACATGAGTGAGAGGACAAGCATTCAGCTGTACATGTAGGACTCGGGCACAGGGCAAGCAGAGAGTACAAAATCTTTTGTGTCTTTATATAGTTTTACAGCCAGTTGTGTGCTAGTATAAAGCTCCGAGCTTGTGCACCGAGACTTGCGGTGCCGGTGTGTGTCCCGATAGATACTTATGTTTAGAATTCAGAAATGCATGCCGTTGCGTGTCGCCGAGCGGCACTTCTGCTGTATGACCTGCTTGAGGCTATAACTAAAGGGCGCCATACACCGGATGCGCCGCTCAGAGCCATGACACGGCACACTAGACGCGCACATTCGCATGTTACTTAAAATTAATAGTAAGGCAGAATTGTGAGTGAACCCTCCCGATACTCACTTTCATCCACGACACCGCGAAATGCATAGCGCTGCGCGTCGTTAGTTCGTTTTTTCCAATGGAAGGAAGCACACGTGAGGCAATGCGCTCGCACTTTCCAGCTGCACCTAGTAAAATGACGGGGAGTTTCTGTGACCGCGGGAAATGCAAACCGCTGAAGTTTAAGGAAGACGCAATGAAAAGTACACATGTATGCAAACCCACCAAAACTCACAAACACTGGCGGCGAGGAGAGTGATAACGTGGTGAATGTTTAGCACAATTAGCCTTACTTCTAAAAATAGAGCAAGGGTGTTTCTTTGGTGACGTCGCTTTGACTTACACGCTGACGTGAAAACAAACTGAGCATATGGTAATGCGCACCTGTCAATCAATATTGGTGGGCGGGGGGACCGCACTCCTACATAAAGTTTCGCTCAATCTCAAAACCGCTCCGATTGGTCCACCGTTTTTATGTTGTTAAATTGAAAAAAAGGACTGAGTGTGCTAGTATCACCACAATGTGACAGTCTATACACTATACCTACACATATGTCTGTCTAAACAGCTTGAAAAGTAGATTTTTCACCATAGGTGCCCTTTAAGATACACTGCAGTGACAAAAGCTGCACACTTTGTGGATAAAAAAAGATATAAAAATAAATGTTAATTTTTAGCTTGTACAGTTAGGGGAAACACTGCATATTAATGATATTAAATCAGCAATGATGACCTGAGGTCAACACATTCATGATATTAATAAATCAGCGATGATGACCTGAGGTAAACATATTATTGATATTAATAAATCAGTGATGATGACCTGAGGTTAACATATTAATGATATTAATAAATCAGCAATGATGACCTGAGGTAAACATATTAATTATATTAATAAATCAGCAATGATGACCTGAGGTAAACATATTAATTATATTCATAAATCAGCGATGATGACCTGAGGTAAACATATTAATGATATGAATTAATCAGCAATGATGACCTGAGGTAAACATATTAATGATATTAAAAAATCAGCAATGATGACCTGAGGTTAACATATTAATGATATTAATAAATCAGCAATGATGACCTTAGGTCAACATATTAATGATGTTCATAAATCAGCGATGATGACCTGAGGTAAACATATTAATGATATGAATAAATCAGCAATGGTGACCTGAGGTCAACATATTAATTATATTCATAAATCAGCAATGATGACCTGAGGTCAACATATTCATGATATTAATAAATCAGAGATGATGACCTGAGGTCAACATTAATGATATATATTATTAAATCAGTGACGATGACCTGAGGTAAACATATATGTTATTAATAAATCAGCAATGAAGAGGTAAAGATGATAATGATATGTATTATTAACTCAGCGACGATGACCTGAGGTAACGTTAAATATAATAGTGATACGTTATTAATGGATCAGTGATGATGACCTGAGGTCAACATATTCATATCTAACAGAATAAATAATCATATTAAATTGACTAAACCTGGATTTTACAGTGAATCACAGTATGTTAGTGTCTCTAATACTCTCTTTTGTTTAAACAAGTGCTGTTTGTTCTGCATTTTAGCCGTTTGTATTTGAATGAACCTGAACTCGACACAACAGAAATTGGCAGTGGCATAATATATACTAAAACAGACGTATTAGACAAATTAGTGATCGCTTTAAGCTAGAAATACCAAGTTTTAACACGTTTGATAGCTAGGCACACTAATAAAAAAATTATATTTATCTTGTTTTAATTTGAATCAGAAAGTACATTAGAGAACATCAATCTAATATTAACTTGTATGGACGGCTAATTAGGCCAACTTCATTCATTCATTTTCTTTTCGGCTTAGTCCCTTTATTAATTCGGGGTCGCCACAGCGGAATGAATCACCAACTTATCCAGCATGTTTTTACGCAGCGGCGGATGCCCTTCCAGCCGCAACCCATCTCTGGGAAACATCCACACACACTCATTCACACTCATACACTACGGATAATTTAGCCTACTCAATTCACCTGTACCGCATGTCTTTGGACTGTGGGGGAAACCGGAGCACCCAAAGGAAACCCACGCGAATGTAGGGAGAACATGCAAACTCCACACAGAAATGCCTACTGACCCAGCCGAGGCTCGAACCAGTGACCTTCTTGCTGTGAGACAACAGCACTACCTACTGCGCCACTGCGTTGCCCTAACGTTAACTTGTAGATGCAAACTCAAGTTAAATGTTCACTAAGCTGGAAAAAAGAGCAAATCCATAAACAAATATTAATTTTGCGATCATTCTTTAAATCAATACGAGATCTTACCGTTTCACTTGTCCTCTTCACTGTAAAAAATGCAGGTGTTTTTTTTTTCTTTTTTTGAATTTTTGCAGGCTTTGCAGGGGCACATAATGATGACATCTTGCTGTTTGATTAGCTAATGGAGTTGTTGTGCCTGGGCCATCATAAAAAATGTTGGTCTCATGGCAACTAGCATCTGGCAAAATCAGGACATGCGAGCACAGTGGCCTCCATAATCCTCAAATGAAAGACTTTTGGGATGACCAGAACCCTTCCTAGAGCTGGCCGTCCAGCCAAAAAACCTAGACCTAAAAATGTCTGTCCACCAATGTTTACCATCCAACCTGATAGGACTAGAGAGGATCTGCAGGGAGGAATGGCAGAGGATCCCCAAATCAAAACTTATGGCTATATTAGATCAAAATTGTGCTTCTACTAAATACTGAGCAAAGGGTCTGAATATATAGGACCATGTGATATTTAATTTAAAAAAAAAAATGTTTTATCTGCAAATATGTCAAGAATTCTGTGTTTTTCTGTCAATGCTGTGTGTACATTATTGATAGAAAAAAAATACTTAAAGGATTTTAGCAAATGGCTGCAAAATAGGCCTTAAAACTTTAGTCACTTAATAGTAAATATATAAACACCAGTAAAATATATAAACACCAAACATCTTTTAGAAAAGAGTGATTATATCTATTATATATTGTATATATATATACCCTAACCCCTGGGAAACACATGTGTCAAAGGAAAAGCAGCATTCTGCAGCGGTTTCGGCAGCAAATAAAAAATCCCACCGCTTGTGTGTGCACGGTTCTTTGTTGCCATTATTTTAAATTTAATGTGCTGAAGTTGAGCACATTTTTTTTAAGTTACAGTTAGTCTGCAATGCATTAAAACTTTTCCTTGCAAGCAACAATTGGCAGGAAGCGTGTATTCTCTCTAGCTCTCTCTCATGGGCGTGCGCATTGTCAAGCACAATTTCCATGCATTGCCACAAATATTTAATACAACATTACTAGGTCTAGATAATGGTCTATTTTTTAATTTGAGACGATCTGCAATTTCAAGTCAGCTTCTTTCTTGCTTTGTTGCAGGGCGTAGTATTTGATATTATGTTTAAATTATTATGTTTAAAACAAACGCGGCTCACTCGCTGTGAACATAGATGTTTGTCATTTCAGAGCTCTTTCAGTTCTCATACGTAGTTGCCATGGTAGCACACAACATAATTGATGCATCTATGCTCAACCTTTAAGGTTTCAGGACAGTAACCTGCACCAGCAGTTATCTAGATTATTTAAACTGAACTCAGATTAGTTAGATCAAATGATCTTCAGCTTGCTGTTAAGGAACCAATTTAAGCGTGGACGTTTAGTTCGGCTCATTGAAGTCAGGCATTTGACTTTAATCCCCGCTTTTCTTAACCACTTTTATGAAACAGCCTCCTGATCCACTGCTCAACCTTGCAAGATAAAAACTTTACCTGTTTGCCATATTATCTGTTTACATCATTCTACAATAAACTGTTGTTCATACTCAGTTCTTGTCTCAGTCCCTTTATTGTGACAATAACAAAGAGTGAAAATTTTAAGGGGGTCTGAATACTTTCCGTAGCCGCTGTATATGCATTACTTGATTTCTGCCACATTTCTGACACTAAGAGTTTTTATTTGTTTTATTCAGAGAAATGCTATTTATACTAATGCTATGTGCTATTTAGCACACTGAGATAAATAAGAGATTTTGCATGTTCTTAAGTCATTCACTTGATGTATTATTACTTATTACTCAATATAACATTACTTCTATAAAAATGCATTATATACTAAGAGACATTTTTGTCAAAGGGCACCTATGATGCAAAAACAACTTTTGGAAGCTGTTTGGACCGAATTGTGTGGTATAATGTGTCTACAGTCATATTGGAGTGATGTAAACGGGTCTCTTTTAAAAAACTTCCTAACGTTAAAATGGCATCCAAATTCCTGTGATTTTAAGGCCCATCGCAATGTGACAAAGCAGCGTGGTTTTCCTGCCCACCGATATTGAAGGAAAGTGGCGGAGCTAGAATTTTTTACATGGGGTGGCCAGGGGGTGGCCACTGCTATTTCAGGGGGTCCATACACACACGCACACACACACACGTACTCAAATACAAATGCACACACAAACACACTGAAAGTGTTTAGAAAACCCAAATCTAATTCATTACCACCATATAATTCAAAATACGAAAATATAATAATTTTCTCATCATCTTCTCACTTTGTTGTTAGTTAATAAGTAATGACAGGATTTGATTTCTAACATTGATTAAAACATAATTGCCTAGAAGATGTTCTGACCTGCTGGTGGACCTGAATTCTGACCTTGTTTGGATATGCGCATAAAAAACAGTTGATGGAAACGCCAAGATGCACATAAATTTTGAACATGCGCATAAAAACATATGCACATAACTGAGTAGAATAAACTTTTTTATTCTATAAGAAAAGATGTGCATAAACTACAATGGAATTAAAAAAGTCATGTAATTGTGTTATGAGAGATCATGTGATGATAAAAATGTGTCTGAATAGACAAATCAGCAGCTGAGCACATTGTAAAACATCTGAAATGTTGTTTTGGTCATTGTTAAACGCCTTAACCATTTCAGTATTAGTGTTATTATATTATTAATTACCTCCAGAATCAAGAGCGTCTGTGCTCCGCATTTTACAAACTCCTTCAAACGCCACCGCACGTTTACTGCGTGAGGATTGTCTTCTGAGGCGCAAATCATTTATTACATCCCACATAGCAAATGTTTTCTGGCCCAGCTCTGGGCCACTCGATAACATTTCCCTTGGCCCAGGTACCGCAAAGAATGACGGTCCTGAAGTGGCCCATAACTGGATTAAAGACAAGGGCCACACATGGGCCACAACCGGCCCGAATCTTAGCCAATTTATTACCCTTAACTGGCCTTGAACTGGGTCAAAACAGGTTTATTATTGGTACCAATTCTCAGCTATAAGTTAACCATATCAACACCACCCTTTAAACAGAAACCCCAAAAACTGAGCCATAACCCAGCCTAATGTTACCTAAACAATGTGAACAATCGCTATACTGATCTGGGCCACACACCTCCCATCCACAACTGGCCCAAATGTAGTTTGCCGCCATGCATGGCTCACATTCGACTGACATTATGCATGCCAGTGCAGGCAACACGCCAGCAGTGCCATAATGAGGCCACATTTGGGCCAAGTCCGTTTGCTATGTGGGATGAAGAAAAGATTGACGCAGCTTCTCTTATCGCAGCAAATTCCGTTTTACTGTTGATATTTGGCACCAGTTAATCAGGAAGTGATCATTTTGTTCTCTTTGACTGGTTGGATGGAAACGCTGCTTTATTCGCACATCTTTTATGCAATAATCCAGTTTTGCGCATAAAGTTCATTCGCATTTTTGGATGGAAACATAGGCTAGCTGGTATGTTTGAACCTGATCTGCATGTTTGTGTTACTTTATAAAGAAGTCTGATCTCGCTGTTTCTTGTTATGTTTAATTGAACCTGTGCAAAATTATTGTAACTGTCTGTTTACATCTGATCCAGTTAGAAACACATTTATCCTAATTAAAAATATCCATTATCATACCTGCACATTAAAATCAACAACCGATCTAAAAAACATTTTTCTAAAGATATGAGCTCGCTATTCCATTTCAAATAAATTCAACTCACAAACAGCTAGCCTAACATTACTTCCCGATATTAGCAAAATATTTGAGCATCGTAAATTAAATATAATAACTTACATACATGGAATGTGCATGTAATACTAGCACAGATGAAGTATAGCGTTAACTGTCTAAAGAGCGAATTGATCTCTCTCATTAAGTTAACTGATGTCGTCAGTACCTCGTAAACTTATGCAGCGGATAAACGTTCCTCAGCATACAAACCTTATGATAAACTATAAAGCGTATTTCAAATATTATGTTATGATGTATTATTATTATTATTCGTCTTACTTGAAACCATGCTCTTGTCTTCGGCTCGTCATTGATTTGAAAATAGCTTGAGCGATGCCGGCAAAATTTAAAAACTTCTTTAGACAAAGAGATGTCAATCAGCATCAGAAACTGCCAGTAGCAAATACAATATTGGGGTGGCACCTGGGGTGGCCAGTGGAATGTCAGGGGTGTCCAGTGCCAGCCCGGCCACCCATCTGGCTCCGCCACTGTTGAAGGACAGGCACATATTACTATGTCTTCGTATTAACGCTTATAAACAAGACAGGATTTGCAAAGAAACCAGGGGGCTATTCCATAAAAGTCGTTTAGAAAAAAGTAAAAAACCTGACTTCAATGAGCCAAACTTAACATCCGCGCTTAAATTGGTTCCATAACAGTAAATTGAAGCTCATGTGATTATACTAATTTGAATCAGGTTTACATAATTTAGATAGTTGCGCATGCACGCTATTGTTTAAAAGCCCTAATGGGTCGAGCATGGATCCATCGATTTACTGTGGGCTACTATGGCAACGAAAGTGAAAGAAAGAGCAGCGATGTTCTCTGCAACTGAACAGCGTTTGCTCTTAGAGACGTATGATAAATATAAACACATAATAACCAAAAAAGGTAATACTGCGGCAATTAACAAAGCCAGAGAGAAAGGCTGGCAGGAAATTGCTAATCATCTCAATGCGTAAGTAACATAAATGGTATATTGTGAATATTTTGTATTCATTTCCGTTAAACATTTGTCACACTAAATTAAAGAGTGTGTATATAACAGTAATTGCTGTAACTCTTACACAGCAGCAACCTAAGTGAAGAAAAAAGAACATGGCAGCAGGTGAAAATAAAATATAAAAATATTGTTCAGAACGGTAAGTATATTTAATGCAAGCAGTGTGTAATTATAGCCAGATTGTCGTTTCAACTGTCCAGTGTCATAAAGTGTTTGTATATGCTGTTGTATGCAGCTGCCAAAAAGAAGACCGAGGCTGCTGGCACTGGAGGAGGGCCACCACCAGGCAACTTCACTCCTGCAGAGGAGCTGGCATTGGAAATGAACAAAGGGAGGCCAGTCCTTGAGGGAATTGAGGGGAGGACATCGTCAAAAACCATACTACCTAGTTTAAGGAGTAAATACATAAAAGGTGTGGTTAATTTATTTATTTATTTTTAAATCTTGCATTATTGACCTTGGCTTCAGTCCCCAAAAGCATTGTAAGCCTAAGTACATAAGGGCAATAATGTCATTTAGAGGTACTTGTGCTAATTATATTTTTGTAAACCCAGCCGTAATCTTTTATTCTATCATGTTTGATTTCATAGTGATGCAAGGTTCTGTGTGCATAATGGATCCACCAGACATCATGCTAGATCCTGTGAGTATTAGAGATGTTAAAACTCTGATTTAAACAAATAACTTTAACTGAGTTTAATTGGTGTTTACAGGGTGAAGGCCCATCCACGCTTGAAGAGGATGAGGAGACCGTGTCTGTGTGTTCAAGGAGGCCTGAGGTAATCACAGGTTCCATTTCATACTGTAATCAAAAGTTTGCTTGTGTGATAAGGTGCTCATAATGTGTGTTTTCCAAACAATTTTGGCTGCAGGATCCGAACAGCGTTCCAGAGCCCTCTGGCACCACAAGTGACAAAGTGAGTATTAAGAAATTATGTGCCAAAAGAATTCAAAGAAATAACTTTAAATATGTTATCTACAGAACCCAGAAAACATAAAGGTAGTGTATAAACACTATCTCCTGAAGCAAATGGATGCCATTGACACTAACATACAGTACAAAAAATTAAAAATGAGAAAGTTGGAGCTGGAAATCCAACAACTTCAAAAAAATGTAAGTAGAACTATTCAAAAAACAAATTGTGACATTTACATTGTTTTTCACAACATTTATTTGTCTTCAAAACCCAACAGGCAGATTGACTTTGATTAAATGAAAATGAAAAATTTCAAAAGAGTTTCACTTCTTTGTGTCAACAATTTAAGGGAAAGGTCAAGGGTCAGTCAAAATGTAAAGGGTGCTTTATAGTTGGGAACAAATTAAGCAAAATAATTGTTGGCATATGCATCTCGTATAACCCTTCCTGTTTCATTGTCTTCAAATGCTGCTTCAATGTCCCAATCTTCCTGTACAACTATCCTTGGTTGCCTTTCCCTCCTCAGACAGGCAATGTTATGGAGCACTACACATGCAATTACAATTTCACATGCTCTAGGTGGAGTCACTCTAAGATGCTTCTGGCACTGGAACCTTGACTTGATGAGTCCTAAAGCCATCTCTATACGACCTCTTGTGCATGCATGGGCAATGTTGTAGTTGTGCTGTGCTTTTGTCTGAGGCTCTTGATAGGGAGTCAAGAGATAAGGCAAACATGCATATCCCTTGTCTCCCAGTAATACTCCTGAGAATTCACCTGTAAAGAAAGCATTATTTTTATTTAAAATTTGGTGATATTTCACTGTTTTTGCCAATTGTTAAGTGACAAACATACCTCTTGCCATTTGCTGGGAGAGAAAAGAGGCCCGAAAGATTCTGGAGTCGTGCACTAAACCTGGCCATTTGGCCTCTACATTTGTAATTATGCAATCAGCATCACAGATCATCTTAAAAAAAACTAATAAATAAAAAACCATGTAGGTGACTACACTGGAATTATGTTAAACATATAAAACATGAGGTTTGTAATTACATTTATTTGTCATGAACAGAACACTGGTGCCCAGCTTATACACAGGTGCTAGAGTAAAGCCTTCAATATCATGTCAGTGGGAATGTACCTGTACATTGATGCCGTGTACTGATTTTCTGTTTACAAAGTCTGCTTTGTGTGGTCCAGACGGGCACTTTATACGCACATGGGTGCAGTCCAGTGCACCGATAACATTTGGGAAACCTATAGGAAAATTAATTATGAAATTTAAAATATCATATGTAACATCAGCAGTCATTGAATATTTCTGTGTGCTGTAAAGTTATTTGAACTTACCAGCAATTCCATAAAAGGCATGTTTAATGGTTCGAATTGCTCTGTGGCCAGGGAATGCAATGAAAATATTGAGGTGTCTTTTTAAAGAAAGGCACACAGTTCGTACAGAGCGGCAAACTGATGCTTTGCTGATGTTCTCTGCATCTCCAACAGTGTACAAAAATGTTCCACTGGCAAAAAAAACGAAGTGCAATGCACACCATCTGCAGCACTGTGAGCGCTCTATTGCGGCATGTGTTATTTGCAATGTATGGGCTCAGTAATCTACAAATATTCAAAATCCCATCTCTTGAAAACCTATACCCCTCATACAGGTAGTTGTCATGAAACTCCAATGGGTCTGACCTGTCCCTGAAAGTTCGTTCTCTTTGAAATGCCCTTCGCACGACAATGGCTCCCTCATCCACGACCTCATCAATGAAAGGACACGCCATGGTTAAATTCAAAAACATGACTTGAAATCCCTTTTATATACTTTTAATTAATTGCCAAACTCACACCAATTAAACACGTTAAGTTCTAAACTTTTCCTAGTGTTTTTTATAATTGACCATATAATTATAATTTGGTACAATTATTAGTAAAGTAAGTTTCTTTAATTGTTGTTTTTGTTATTTATTATTATTATTATTAATAGTGGTTAAGTGAAATAAAATGGTATGAAATTACCAGCAGGTGAGCGTTAGTGTTTGGGTTAGGCTTAGCCTGACAGTTAGCCTGCCCCAGACCAGGCTAGTTTCCCAGCATAAGTTGCCAGGGTAACTAAGTTGGAACTATCGTAAATTTGATTTATGAAACCGAATCCGCCATTAATAAACCTGACTTAACAAAATAAGCCTGGCTTTTTCTCTAAGCTTGCTTTATGGAATAGCCCCCAGGATTAAAAGATCTTTTCCAATTCTCTGTTATCCAACTGCATGCCAAGAACCAGTAAGCGGTACACTGCATTTTTCATAGTATATTGGATAACAAATTCATAAACACTGGAATCACCACAGCTGCACAGTGTGTACATCTATAAATGAGGATGCTTCTATCACACAACAGGAGTCCTTATTTGTGGACGTAAAATCAGGTATATTTTGTACAGTAACTTGGCTATGATGGATCTCTATACAGCAGAATATTTATTAGTACGGTGAGCATCTTGTCAGGTTTTCTGTGAGTAAAATAGCAAAAAACAGCACAATCGGCTCACTCCCCATACTGTGCTGTTAGGTTTCATTTTTCATTATTCTTTTTGCAGTGTTTAGCCCTTTTAAAAGAATAATTCACTAAAATCATAATTTACTCATATAGTTTATACACTGCTACTGTCAATTGTGTCGGACATTTCATTCACCATGAGGAAGTCAATGAAATGTAAATCTAAATTGCTGAAAACATGCTGATTAAAAAAAAAAGTGGGAAAAATTACTTCAATAAATATAACCAAATTTGTTTTATGACAGATATTAAACTTAATTAAATTACTTCATTAAAAAATGAATAAATTTTGGTGCTGAAAGTTAATTGAGTAATAATTAAATGACTGCCTGTTTACGTTTTTATAAAATAAAGCACAACAGAGGTTCTTTGGCCAGTAGCTGGTACTAAAGTGATATAGAATTTTAATCTGGTCAATCTGCCTGTAAACTACTTGTCTGCCTAGAACTACTCGTCAAAATCTGCCTTGAACTAAACTGTATTTGTCTGAAAATAACTACACACCATAGAATGTTCAACTCCCCATAATATAAATGGTTTTAAAGGAATTAGCCTATAAAATGTAATAAGCTACAGGTTAAATTTCTCATTGAATCTGACTTCAGGGCAACTAAAATGCACACTAAAATCCCCATTCAAGTTTCAAATTCCCATTTGAAACTACAGCTTTTATTATTCATCGTTCAGCATTTACTAATGCATTATTAATATCCAAATTCATGTTTGGTAACATTAGTTAATGCACCATGAGTTAAATGTATTAACAATGAAAAACTCTATTTTCGTTAACTAACAAGTAAATACTTACTGTTACTATTAATGGATATCAAAACAATATTGTTGAATGTTGAGGTTTGCACCTTTTTAAATAGATTATTTTGTGGTAATTTGGTCCAGTTATACAGAATTGTATTACATAATCAGAATAGCTTAGTTATAATCTTCACTATTAAATTAAACACAGACCTACTCCTTTTATATCATGGCATTCCTACAGAATGTGCAAATAAATACAGTACAGACTTGAGATTTCCATGCCAGAATATTTAATATTTATCCATTTGCAGGTCAAATAGATATAGAACAGAATTTTATCATTCTTGGATAAACAAGAATATATAAAACAAAAGAAAAAGAACAGATTTTCCTAAAAGACTATTACACTACACAGCCCGAACAGCAGAACAATTTGATAAAATAGAAGATTTAAAACATTAAAATAGAGAAACCATAAACTTGTCTTTTTCAGAATGCAGAGAAGGCTCCAGTGGCCTTACATTAGGGGATAGCTGGCCGACGTTGCAATGCCACAGTGATTGTTTTTGTCTTTGGCCATGTAGATGTAGCCTCTGTCACCCCATTGGTCAGTCCAACTGAATAAAGGGTTAAAAGAAATAAAAGAATATGAAAACATGCAATCAAGCTTGTGCCCACAAAACTAAAGATTGTTGGCATCATACCTGTTCTTCACAATCCAGTATCTATTCCCAGCAACATCAGCACCCTGATAACCATAGCCAACCACCAAGACTCCATGATCAAGTTGACTACTGCTACACGTCGGCTCATAATAGATGCCTGAAGTTCGGAATATTTAAAAGGAATTAAGGCAGAGCAAGTACAGTAATAAGCTTGTAATAGTTGCACAAACAACCATTTTATCAAATACAATTAAAACTAGAGTTGAGGGATATCAGACACCTACCAGACTGATAGAACTGTATGGATTGATGTCCTGCATCTATAGCAACAGATACAGGACCCACAGCAGCAACAGCATTCATCAGAGCAGGCTCGCTACCTCTGGGAATGTCCACAAATCCGGTGTCTTTAGCGACATTATAACGGGGGTCATATCGGCACGGCTGATCATCCTGCAAACGTAAAGTTAAAATAAGAAAAAAGGGGACACTGAAGTCTCAAAATACTTAGTGATCTTCATTCTAAGAGATTAAGAAACCTAAATTAGATTTTTCTACAGTCAGCAAATACAGCAGTTCAATTCCATGTCTTCAAAATATTTTTTTTTTGCTCAGAAACAGTCACAATATAATTCTTACCCTTGCAAGATAAGGGTATGACTGCTCAGAATCCAGCCCTTTGTTCTCTTTAACATACAGGAAGGCCTGGTCCATGAAGCCTCCATTACAGCCTTGATTGCCCTGTGGTCTGGAACAGTCTATCAAGTTTTGCTCACTCAGAGAAATCAGCTTTCCAGTTTTACGGAAGAGCTGACCCTCCAAGGCACCTGTTGAACTGAAAGACCAGCAAGATCCACACTGTTTCTAAAAATCACAAAACAGAAGAGTCACCAAACAGTAGAGCTATACAGATACACATTCTGACATTTAAAAGGCATTTATATTTTAGCACAATCTGGGTTTACCTGTTCAACTGGAAATAGATTAATTGTAATATATGCAACTACATCCTAATTTAACATGAAATTAGCTTTAAACTCACCTGGTCTTTAACAGGAGTAACATAGCCCTTCTGCCTCCAGTCAACCTGTTGAGGGGCTGCAAAAAAGCTGGGTTCCATGAACAATGCGCCCTTTGACTTCCGGTTGGGGTCATGCTTATAACCATTCATTGCCTGTCTGAACTCCTCATTTGTCTAATAAAGAGAATGTAGTGAAAAGTTTTAATAAAACAGCTTTACAAACAGTACTTTAAAAGTTATCGATAGCACCTCAGATTGAGAATTAAAGTCATTTTGCTTAAGATTCATTAAAACACACAAGGCTTAAATCTCCAATCTAGGATGTTGACTGTAATCATTTTTTTTCTGATCTGGGTCAATCTCATGAATCATCCCTGCATTTTGATTGTTTTCTTTGTAAAACTATTAGACAATTTAGATTGTTTAAAGCAATATAGATAGAGAAATAAATGACTTGACTGTAATACTAAACTGCTCACCATGTCACCAAATTGATTC
Source organism: Danio kyathit (assembly GCA_903798195.1). Lineage (NCBI taxonomy): Eukaryota > Metazoa > Chordata > Actinopteri > Cypriniformes > Danionidae > Danio > Danio kyathit. Next base: position 19,204,683 of record LR812530.1, on the reverse strand, counting down.
ATTCCCAGTTTAAATGTGTGGTTTCCACAGGAGTACTCAAAGTTGTGTTGCTCAATTTTTCTCAAGTTCTCCTCCCAAATCATTCTCCTCCCAACCTCCACATCCTAGAATACAATGTAGATATGTCAGCCACTGCAAAGCACCAGTTCAACATAAACACATGCATTGCATCATTCATTCATGTTAAGATGATATATGGCTAGAAACTATAGTCTTCCCACCTCATGATAGCTTTTTCCATGCTGACCCTTCCAGGAGTGCCAGTGGTCATCTAACTGCATGTCTATAGTTGGAGCAGCAAACACTGCACTAATGCACAGCGTGACGAGCAAAGCAAACATCATCCTGCCTGGAAGACTGTGACAGAAAAAACATTAATAAAAAAAAGTAAAAAAGACTCAAGACTGTAAGATTTACAAACATTAACCAAACACTTTAAACAAAGCACATCACAGCACAAGCAGTAAACTGTACTGTAAGTGGAAATAAATGTCACATTAATATACTGCAAGTCTCCAATGAACGAGGGGGAAAAAAAGAAAGATTTACACTTACCTTTCACAAGCAAACCAAACCATTGACTGTGATTGCTCACAACTGAGTGTGTTTTAAAGCCTGTCCGAACATAGAGGCTGTCTCTCATTGGCTGACTGTGATGATGGGACAAATATTTACAGCCAGTCAGGTCACTTAATCTTGTCATGTGATTCAGCATCACAAGATGGAGTATTCATCAATGGACTAAGGTGATTCTTTATATTATTAGTCTTCTATAGAAAGATTAAGGTGATCAGAAATGTTTAGTTTTTTCCAGAGTTTATAAAATCAACATTTACAATACACAAGTGGAAAGCTTAATAAAATATGCTACACTTGATTGGGTGATGTAGAGATTTTAGGTTTGTTACATTCTGTTTGTTGTTTGGTGTGTTTTAATCATTGTTTGTGTTTGTCACATAAGGGTGTGTTTGACAAATCCCACTTGCTTAGACAGAAAATAATCCAAGAGAAAACACAGAGGCCATTTAGAAAACAGCATTTTTAAATAGCATCAGTGGCTTCTGTTTTGTACTCACACTAAATGCTAATTATTTTCATTCTAATTACTAATTATTATTAATAATTTACACTGACTAAAATTAGCAGACACAATACTTCCAGTACTAATGTGTCCTTTATATATGCTGTTCTGGCTGCAGGAGGGAGAACATCTTTGCACATTTAAGAATGTGTGTGTTTGCCCTACAGTGATAATTATTTAATTACCATTTTATATTTTATTCATCTTACTTCATTTAAACATAAAGCAGTAAATAAATTAAAGTAATAAGCTGGTTACTCACTCACTTGCTAAACATTTTAAAGCAAAATCAGACATAAATATAATATATATGCCTTTCTGTTGCAGTCCAAACACATTTCAGAAATGTGGTGTTCCTCACTTTTGTAACGACAACAACAAAAATCTATATTAACCTTTGCATACAGACTTTATATGCAAAATGAAATGTACTAAAATTGACAAAATGTAGAAAAAATATACATCTGTAAATATATACAGCAGGACGACTCAGTGGCTAGCACTGTTGCCTCACAGCAAAAAGGTTGCTGGTTTGAGTCCCGGCTGGGTCAGTTGGCATTTCTGTGTGGAGTTTGCATGTTCTCCCCATGTTCACGTCAGTTTCCTCCACATGCTCCGGTTTCCCCCACAGTCCAAAAACATGCGGTATAGGTGAATTGATTAAACTAAATTGGCCGTTGTGAATGAGTGTGTATGGTTGTTTCCCAGTACTGGGGTGCAGCTGGAAGGGGATCTGCTGTGTAAAACATATGCTGGATAGGTTGGCGGTTCATTCCACTGTGGCAACCCCTTATGAATAAAGGGACTAAGCCGAAGAATGAATGAGATATATATATATATATATATATATATATATATATATATATATATATATATATATATATATATATATATATATATATGTATGTATATATACAGTATATATATATATATATATATATATATATATATATATATATATATATATATATATATATATATATATACAGTAAGCTGATATTCCTTTTTAAAAAGAATATTTTAAATGTTTAAATGAAGTTACAAGATGCATCAACATAAAATGTTTTTCTGATATGCTCAGCTATATTCTCTGGACCTATTGAATCAGTACAGGATCACAAACACCCACATCTCCAAGGAGACTCATCACACCCTCCATCGCTCAACACAAATGCTGTTTGGGAAATGCAGACATTTTCTTTACATTTGGTTTGCGGTATGAAATTCCATTAAAATGACTGTCTCCCACTAGCCCTTACTTCATACTCATCTCACAGAGTTTGTCGTGAGAGATTTAAGGAAATGTCCCTGAATGAAAGTGAAACTGCTGAACTGAACCGCCACTACATGGACTATAAGTTCTAGTCATGCACCACTCACACACACCTGTTTCTCAATTAGTAGATTACACACACTCATGGCTGGGAGCTGCTTATGAACTGATAACAAGGACTATTTATACAGCGCGCACACACACACACACTTCAGTTCCTGTTAAACTGTCAATGTGAACATTACGACACGTTTTCCTTGCCTTTCCGTATTACACCTTTGCTTTGTTGTTTTGTTTATTCACGTTGTCTGCTGCCTGCCTTTTGACTATTCGCCTGTGTATTTGACTACCACTCTGGATTCCCTGTATACATCTCTTTGCCCCTGTGTTGATCGTTGCTTGCATGATCTTTTTCCTGTCAATAAACCTGCATTTGGATCCGCAATTCCATTGTCCAGCATCCACTTCACATTACAATACTGTGGTGCTGTGATGACATTAATCAGTCTATGTACTAACATTTAAAACGAGAACATGAAAGGAGGAACATTCTAAAGTCAACTCATCTAAACACCTTAATCCTATTACTGCCTTATTCAGATCAAGGTAAATAATTTGATTACTCAGACATACAGACATTCCACTGATTGCCCAAAGAATAAGACGATTTTTTTTTTTTTCACTAAGAATAACACGTTATTGAACTTTTTTTTAAGGGTCCCACCCTGACAGTCTTGTCTTTTCTATCAGTCTGTACAGTCAGTATTGTCTTTGTTTAATGGCTCTTGGTTTGTTTTGTGCTTGAGCTCATGGCTTTGTCTTTGTTTGTGTTGGTCATGTGCTCCTCTTATCCTGCCTTCTTGTGTCTTATCACACTCTCTTGTTTAGACTGTTGAAAGCCGCGGTCACACTGCACTTTTCGCCCCATAGACTTCCATTCATACCCATGCGAATGCAGCAGACCGGAAACGCAAGCTTGTGCAACAAGTTTCGCAGTTTGCTGCGTTAAGTTACATAAGTTTAAGCTTGGTGAACTCTGACCGGCGAAATCGCATCACGTGACTGCATTAGACCAATTGGAAATCAAAACATGACCTCTCTGGACAGAAATTTAAAATATGGAGCAAACGTTCACTTTTTTCAATGTCTAATCATATTGTTTAATCGCGCCCTATTTCGCAGCGCCATATGACAGAATTTTGCAAGCACAAACTTTAGTGTGACCGTGGTATACTCATTTACTTGACTGTTCACACCTGTCTCTTGTTTGCTAACATCTAATCTTAGTTGGTTTGTTTTGGATGTGATTTGTCTAATGCCTCCTTGTTAGGGCTTGCTGTATTTAGTCTAGTCCTTGTCTTTGCCTTAGTTTAGTGTTTGTCTCTATTTTTTATAGAGATTTTGCCCTGAATTTTACATACACATGTGGATATTGTCTAAATTTATCTAGATTTTGAAAAACCGCAAATTTTCTACCCAGGGCCGCTGTTGGCCAAAAGGGTGCCCTATGTGAAATTTTACTGTGGTGCCCCCACAGAGGAACAAAATCACACAAACTTATGTATTTAAACATGTATTTTTTAATTTATATACATAAATATGCATATAAACACTCAGAGTTATGCTTAAACATTCAAATATTTACACAACAAAATAACAGTTTAATTCAAAGTAAACACTGACATGTCTTCTGCAGAAGCATTACCAATTTCAAACATTTACAGAAGAGAAGGAATAAACCCTCTCTGTACCTGTAGAGATGGACAGTCCTCAGTGCTGCATCCTTTGTCTGTACCTGAGCAGCTGCTGGTGCCTCTGGAGCAGTGCTGGTCAGGCCACCTCATCTTCTTTTGTGACAAGTTTCAGCATTGAACCTCCATGTACAATACAGAAGAAATTAGTCATTTAAAGGAAAAACTCATGACATACTATTAAAACAATGGGCTAGTCAAGCACTCTTCATAATATGTCAAAACTACAACCAAAATGTGGATTTAACTTGCACTATAATCTATGGTGACAAACACTGACCCTTGCTGTCACTATAAATCAAAGACAATTGTGGTTTTTAAGAATTAATGAGTGTATTTTTAAACAAAAACTTTAACAATCATTCATTCATTCATTTTCTTTTCGGCTTAGTTCCTTTATTAATTCGGGGTCACCACAGGGGAATGAACCGCCAACTTATCCAGCACATGTTTTACGCAGCGGATGCCCTTCCAGCTGCAACCCATCTTTGGGAAATGTAACAATCAGAAAAAAATAATCATTGATGAATTCATGCAATAAAAATGGTTTCTGGCCTGTGGCTTACAGTAATTTAACTCATTTTATATTATTGATCTTTCAGACATCACAGAATGAGTCAGTATTGTTATTTCATATTGTAATGTAAAAAAATGAAAAACTGGCCTATTAAAAACACACCAATCCACTGATGTGAAGACTAAAGAGACTTTATTTTCATTGCAGTGATACAAGCAATAACAGCAGCAATAAGAAATGTATAGAAATAGACAAAACAATAAACAATGATAACTGCAAATAATTATATAATTAAATAACATAATAACTATATAATAATAAATAATACATACAGTGAAATAATTGTGCAGTGCATGTGTATGTAGCTGCTGTACAAACAGAATTGTCAAGTATTGCACAAGTTAATAATAATTAAGTTTGTGTAATTATCAGCAACATAGAGAGAGGGGCAAACTATAAGTCATAGATGTCCTGTCATAGTTTAAAGCACAATGCTTAGCCGCAAAGCAAGAAACTGAACGTGAACAACAACAAATAAGTCAGATTTTGTGCAGTTGTGGTGAAGTTTAAACGTTAGCCTCACTAATTTACTTACTAATTTACAACCAAAAATATGTTTTTCAGATTCATGGAAGTTACCTGAAAGTGATGCACGCAATTTATCTTGTACTTTTTCCTCTTCTCAGCTTCAGACTGCTGTTGTCTTTTCCCGGGCATAGAGCTGCAACTTGCATCAATTATAATTATATGCTGCTAGCGGCCACAAAGATAAGTGGACCGGGCCCCGCCGGGCACACGCGGCTATGCGCATACACGGGAAAAAATACGTCACATGTTTGTTTTTGCATCCGTCATAAAATGAATTTAATAGTTTATTTAAATAAATGTGATAATGTATTTAACAACATATTATCAATACTGTGTATATTTTATTTACGCTCAGTTTATGTTAATATTAGTAAATAAATATTAACAAAGTAAATTAATAAGTAAAAAATTTTTTGAGCAGCCCAGATGGTGCCCCCCTCCGGAGTTGAGGCCCTACGCAGCCTGCGTACTCTGCGTATAGGGAGCGGCGGTACTGTTTCTACCTAAGATGTGCAATGTAGTCTGTGACCTTCTGCTAGAGTATGCCTGATGTTGATTTGAAATTGTATGAGCAGAGAAGCCTATAAACTCTGTATGTGTGTTGCAGCTGGCTTCTAATGAAGAAAACTGCAAACTATTTTTTTCAGTAATGTTTTTATTATTTGTATTTGTACTTGTAAATGTACTCCTGGTCATTGTCCATCTCCACAGGTCTATGGGTTTAACTTTTAATCCATTCTCAGGATCATCAGTGTTAAATTTACATTGTTTGCTACATGAGCGGTGTTAGCCAATAAGTGAGGGAAGCAGTCTATATAGATCATACAGCACACTGCTATTTAATTTTCTTCTTGTGTTGTCTGTCTATAAAAGGGGTGTCAAATTCACTTCTAAAGCCGCGGTCACACTAGAGTTTGAGCTTGCGAAATTCTGTCGTACGGCGCTGCGAAAAGGGGCGGAATTAAACAAGATGATTAGACATTTAAAAAGCGAGCGATTGCTCCATGTTTTATATTTCTGTTTAGAGAGGTCATGTTTTGATCCTGGATTCGTCTCACGCAGTCAAATGATGCGATTTCGCAGGTCGCATGACCCTGCGTTTCCGGTCTGACGCATTTGCGTGCGTATGAATGGAAGTCTATGGAGAGGAAAGCCCAGTGTGACCGCGGCTTAATCCTGCTTCATCACACTTACCTGTAGGTTTCAAACAAGCCTGAAGGACTTAATTAGTTTGATTAGGGTTGGAACTAAACTGTGCAGAGTTGCAGCCCTCCAGGAACTGAGTTTGACACCTGTGGTCTATAACAACTAAGAGTAAAGATTATTCGTACATCAAAGGGCAAATTGATAATTTCCCCCACAATCCAAACACATGTGGTATAGGTGAATTGCAAAATGGATAATAATAAGCTGAATGGGCATCTGCATTATAAAACATATACCAGAGTAATTGGCGGTTTATTCTGCAGTGGCGACCCCTGATAAACAGGGAATAAGTCAAAGGAAAGTAAACGAATATTGCGGCTTACATTCTTTTGAAACAAATTTAGAAATACAATAAACAAAGAAATGAAGCTACCCCAGCTGAGCTCAAAAAATAGGATATAAAAAAGAATGTGGCAAAACTTCCCTAAGTCATTTCTTTTTTCAAACTCAAACAGTTATTGCTGCTCCTGCCAAAGCTGCAACAGCCCCTCTCCTATATCTGCCAGGTTCTGGGAGTGTAACCAGCAAATATGAAGTGCACAGTCACAGAACTGAATAAAACACAGGGAGATTAACTGAGAGATAATTCTGCTTTTCAGAAGGTCTTGCACATGAATTTGGTCACTGGTAAGGGCAGTGATGAGCTCGGTTCATTGCACATTGGGATGAGTGTGATATTAAAACATCAATGATTAATCATGAAAATACAATGCTGGATATGCCCATTTTTGAGTCAGAGGAAAGTATAGCTGTTTTTTAGCCTGTGCATTTAAATGCAATTGAGCTGATTCTGCCTGCCCACCATTCACATGTGTGTGTCTGCTTCTCTTGCATCATGTCAGATAAACAGCAGTCAGTGACAGAGACAGACATGGATGAAGCAGAGATGCAGTTTAATAGTCAAAGATAACAAGTAAGTTTAATTTGATGTATTTGTGGAGGAGTTTATTCAAGACTATTCTTGTGTAGCCAAACCTCAGACTGAAGATCTGGTAGCTTTGGTGCTATGAGTAAGCAAAGACCATCTACTATGCTACAAGACTTACAGGTTACCCAACCAATCACATTTTGTTTTGAGCCACGCCATTTTTTTGGGTGATAAATTGTCCTCAGTATAACAGTCAGAGACAAAACTTTGCATCGTTCATTCACAAATGTTTTTAAACATTTACATGAACAATGCATACGTATTATACATAATACGTATTCAACAAAACATAGAAAATCAGCAGGACATGTATGTAGACTTTGTTTTGAGATTCATTTGTTATTTTTGTGACGCATTCCTACATAACGATCAGGAAGATGGAGATTATTGAATAGAGGTTTTCTATTAAAATAAAGCAAGGTTTTGTTAAGTTTGTTTGCATCTACAATTTTTTTTTTTTTACTGTTTTATATGATGTTTATCTCTTATCTTTATGACCAAACTGACAGAATATCTGAAGGTTTTCACTGCCAGTATTAAAAAACGTGAATATAAGCAAACCTACTGTTGTTGACATCAAGTTTATACAGTGAATATTGCACACTTTTAATATGCGTCTAAGTCAAATTAATAAATGCTCATTGTCATAAAGTTATCCTCACAATAACAGATAGGTGTGCAGGCAGTAAGTCACTGATTCATGACTGTCTCAGAATGTTATACTTATTTTAATGAGCACTGTCATCAGTATAAATGTCCCAGCTTTTTTATCTGCTTAGGCTTGTTTCCAGGCCAGCTGATAAAGATCGATGCACACTCGACTCACAGAGTTCCTCTACGCATTATAGCGCCCTGACCGCTATGCTATTGCAGCGCTCTGAAACTTCTGTGTAATAATACGCAGTAGTTTATGCCCAAACTGTACAAAGTATACAAAACAGTTCAGTCAGGCATACGTACAGTATGTAATAGTAAATAGTTTATTAAGAAATAATAACTAGGAATAGACAGCTAATATGATGGTGATTTGATGATTCGCAAAAGTTGCAGACATTTTTACCAATATCAAAAGGCTTTTTTGAAGCAAAATTTATTTAAATAGTTAGTTATTCCTTACGCCGATTAAGAAACTTTAATAGTCCTAGGCTACTATAATATAGAAAATACATGGTGTAAAGTAATGTGTATTTATATAGCGCATTTATTGTGTATGGCCATTCACCCAAAGCACTTCACAATCATGAGGGGGGTCTCTCCACACCACCACCAGTGATAGAGGGAAAGATGAATGCAGGATAGAGGGAAAGATGAATGCAGCATGTAGAGACATCCTGAATGAAAACCTGCTTCAGAGTGCTCTTGACCTCAGACTGGGGCAACGGTTTATCTTCCAGCAGGACAATGACCCAAAGCACACCACCAAAATTTCAATGAAGTGGCTTCACAACTCTGAATGTGCTTGAGTGGCCCAGCCAGAGCCCAGATCTAAATTCTGTTGAACATCTCTGGATAGATCTGAAAATGGCTGTACACCGTCACTTCCCATCCAACCAGATAGAGCTTGAGAGGTACTGCAAAGAGGAATAGGCAAAAATTCAAAGACAGGTGTGCCAAGCTTGTGGCATCATATTCAAAAAGACTTGAGCATCAACAAGGTATTGAGCAAAGGCTGTGAATACTTATGTACATGTGATTTTTTAGGTTTTTTATTTTTATTAAATTTGCAACAATTTCAAAAACTTTTTTCACATTGTCATTATCAGTGTTGGGAGTAATGCGTTACAAAAGTAATGTATTACAGTAACATATTACTTTTCCTGTAATGCAGTAGTGTAAGGCATTACTAATGTATTTTCAGTAATATTTTACTCGGTACATGTTCAGTAACACGTGCGTTACAACAAACTTTTCACCCGGAAGACATTAACAAATAAAAATACCGCAGTTCTATTTCCTGTTGGTGGTGAGTGAATATACGTGTGTGTTGTCATTAATCTCCCTCTGGCTATTGGAACTTTTTGCTTTGAATGCGGAATGATTTCAGCCTCTGAGCTCGAGGTCCGGGGCTGTTGGCTCAGCCCGGTTCGCAGCAACGTTAAGCCCTAACGCGCAGCGGAAAAGCGGCAACTAGATAAAAATGGCAGAAGACGGCATAAGCGCAGTATTACAAGTCGAGAGCGCATTCATATAAGACGAGCGAGCGAACGCGCCGGTGTTTCCTCTGTCCGTGGACAAAACTCCTCACGTTCACTCAAAACACTGTCTGGGCTGCTCACGTGCGAATGATCTGCTTTCGCTCCGTCAGATGATGCAGACTCACAATTTGTGCTTTGTGTTTCCTCCTCTTTCCGTGCTTTTGCTCTCCGGAGATCCTCCTGTTAAATTGTTATCCCAATAATATTGATATGGTTTATATATTG